>JAADVF010000164.1:0-45728 GCA_023334555.1 Elongisporangium undulatum
AAGTATGATGTGCCAGTGAAGCAGCATGGATTTAATTGTGGGGCCTCCACGCCACTCCCCAGGCAACGAGGTGAATATAGTTGTTATACCCCACATGTCGAGAGCACTTCAATGGAAATAGATCCACTAACGCGTCGCATTCATCGCATTGGGTGCTCTCACGCCTTCGGGATACGACATCAAACGAGCAAAGTCTATCGGTGCGAGGGCTGAGGTCCGGTAGTTTATAAAGATGCAGGTCTATATCTCAACGTTTTTTCTTTCTTAAGTCTATTTCTTTTCTTCATGTGTATCTGATGTGGTAACTCGGCGGAGTGATCAGGAAGAGAGCGACGCTAGCGTGCCTTGGTTGAAGTAGATGGTCTCTACGTCTTCATGGTGGGAAGAGAAGTGATCGCGATGTGGGCGGCAACTGGTGTGTCTTGGTTGAATTCGGTGTTGTCGACGTTGGAGCGGTGTGATCTCGAAGTGGGTGACATTGATGCGTCTCGGTTGAAGTTGATAGAGTCCATGTCTTCATGGTTAGAACCATCTCGAATTCGTCGTTATCAGACCTCGTAGCTGTCATTGAAGCCGTCCTAGCATGCACGTTTGCGTGCGCGAGAGGGAGATGCGGGCCACTTTTTGTTGTCTTCGATGTGCGTGGTGATGTTGCGGCTGTACACGAATGGCACGTTCTGACCGTCAAAGGTCAGGATTGTACGGCTGCTCAACGCACATGGCGACCACGCAGCTGCAGTAACTTGCAACGGAGCACGTTCACGCTCAGCAACTGAAGTGGCAAGCAGCGATCCGCGTGCACGCCGTGGGCCGTACGTCGGTTAAGGGCATGCACTACGAGGTCATCTTGCACGCCAAGGGTAGCGTCTCCTGCGCACTCACAATCACGTCATCGAGCCGCTTGCGCTTGAACACGACGCTGTACTTGCCCAGTCACCGTGACGTCCCATGGCGAAGTCGAATAGAGCACCCTAGAAGTGAAGTTTGCCGCAAACTGGTAGCTGCGTCGTCTATTGATATTATGTGGCTCCTGGGACTCGTTGGTGGGCGTCTTCAGCACGAAGTCTATTCGACCACCGAAGTGGCCGTTGGGCACGTGCGAACCTTCGTCCATGAAGCCCCACGAAGTGGTCACCACGATCAGTCGCAGTGCGCTGCCGTTTATCAGCACCAGGCTTATCGACAACGCTCTATCAATCTCATTCGTGCCAGATTAGCAACCACACCATCCTTTGAGCGATTTCCCATCATCGCCTCTTGCCTCTACAGGACCTTATCGACGGATACGTTCTCGTCATGCTTCTAACCGTTCTCTTTGTTGATGCACTTCATGGAGCCAGCTACGTACATGGAGCCAGCTACGTACATGTAGCCAGACGTCTGTGCACTGTGTTGCGATGAGGTTGATGCTGGCGTTGCCGTCGCTCTGATGCCAACCAAACGTGTCGTTCACCGAGTCTGTGGGCTGCAATTGGACAATCACGCAGCTTGTACGTGGCAACAGCAGCGCGAGCCAGAGCAGGGTGCATAGAGTCCAGACATCTCCAGAAACGCACTTCTTGCGGCTTATAAAGAGAGAGTCTTGATTTTAGCCAATTAGTGAAGAGTGCGACACTTTATTTCATCCAGTAAAAAAAAGTTGCCCGTGTTGTTACGCGCGTTGAGGGACAATAGGTATGTTCTAACTGTGCATGTCGAACTTGAAGCTTGCTCGGATAGCATTATGGTGCACTATTCATGCACAAATGCTATGCAAGCAACATTCCTACAATATAGCATCGTTCTTTCTAATATGTCTTCCATTGGAGTTGTGACTGAGCTGCCGTGTGATTGTCAAGCTTGAGAGATGGCACCGGTCCCCATCACAGCGGGGCGACTGGGTGTAGGAGAGCAAAGTAGCTTCTTTGGCTCTTGGTCGGTCTTTTGCTGCTTGCTATGGAATGAACTCATCGTCCACATTCATCGTGCAAAATGATGCAGCGGATTGAGCGTTGCCTCACATTTACTACCGTCTAATACGCTTGAGAAAGTGACACGAACATTAAGTGTTACTTCACCTTTAAGATGCAAGATGATAAGTTTGACAAACTATCGACAGTGATGGTTGCCCAGCGGTGGTATCTGTTACGGACCAGCACGGAGCCAAAGCGAATATCGTTTGCGTACTTTTATGGATATATACGGTGCTAATCCGAAGAGTCTCTCTACCACTGGTTGTTTTCTTCACTCGAGATTTGGCGCAGCGGTGATCAAGGTCAGCGTCGTCGTTCGCTAGACTTCTCTATTGGTCATCGTGGCATATTGGGCCTGTATTTTGGACGTTTCTGTGGGCACTCTATCTGGTCAGCGTTTTCAGGTTGTGATTCTCTAGTTCGACAACCGTTTCGTGCGATTTGTTGTTCTTGGTGCATTGCTGGTAAATGCGCCTTTAACTATTGGACTACAGTGAAACGATCGTATTTGAAGCTGTTCAAGCGTGAACATTATTTGCAGTGTATTTCATCTACCCACAAATCACGTTTTGCTCTTTTGGTGCTTGGTCGTGAATTTTCGTTGTGCTCAATTCGTGGCTCTATTTCGAATGGCTCCCAAAAAGCATGCAATTTGGGCTCACTTTTCTAGGATCAGCTCTCCTAATGGAGTCAGCCAAAGTCATCCGATGGCGCGATGCCGGTATTGTCTCAAGGAGTTCAGGAATGGCCAGCCACAGAGAAATATGATCCCCCACATCGTGGAATGCCCATCTGCATCTCAAGAAGTAAGATCCAACGCCCAAGCACTTGTGAAAGATAATAAATCGACTGAATCCGAAGATATTTCCACTGACCAGCTTTTTTCGGGTGCAATTATGACTCATGATTTCTCTTGTCAAAGCGTGGATTTCAGTCAGATGGATGAAGAGAATGACATGCACAATCAGGGCGATTCTCATTTGGACAGCCGCAGCAAAAACACGGATTGTGAAGCTAATTCTTTCCTTCGTCGATCTGAAATTGGTGTGGAGACAAATCAGGTCAATGCAGAAGATGGTTTGCACAGTCATGACAATTATCATTTGGACCGTTCCAGCAAAAACGCGAATCAAGAAACTGATGCTGATATAGTTGGCTATGGGTCTGAATATATTCACTCTTCACCCAAGACTGATCAAGATCATCTTGGTGAGAAGTCCTCGCTCGACATTTTTGCAAACCGGAAAAGGATAGGGACAACAACTACCCATTCTCCTAAAAAAATACGGAGGAGATGCAGTCTTACTGGCGCAGTTACTAAACCAATTGCCATGAAACCTGCCATAGTTCCAGCGTTTCTGCTCGACCCGAATCGGGAAGTGGTGGAAATACCGCATGAATTTCCTATTTGGAAGAAACCACCACCAGGAACTCGTCCCTCAATTCGATACGCTGACATGTACCCTCCACTGGACATGGAAAAGATAAAAGAGATGATCAAGAACAAGCAAGATTGAATTATTTTGCTGGCCATTTTCTTTTCTTAATGTTGTTTTCTGTTTTTGGAGCTTATTTACACGCCGATTGATCAAGAATCATTTATGAACCCTGCCACTTCTTGTTTTTTTTCGTTGTGTCTATTTTTCGTTCGCACGCACCATCATGACGATTCGAAGCAGCGCGTGTTGTACAAGTTCTTTCGCCGCACTCGCATTTCGATGTTCCCCATGCCTGAGGGAGCACGTGAGTATAAATCAAACACTGCAAGACCCAATAACACCGGTCAATCTGTTTTTCGCGTGCTTCCAGTGTCTATCTCCCAAATGCCAGCTGATCCAATTACAGACGAAGATTGGCACTTTCCTGGCCTAAATAGCCGTTCAATACTCAAGCAATGTAAGCATATTACCATGACATGATAGTGGCCAGCGTCTAGGATCGTTGTGTTGATTTTGCTGCGCTTTTGCGGAGAGACCTGGTCCATGAGGATCTTGTCGATGAGAATGATGTGCACGCGTCGCAACAGAACAAACCAAAATATTTAGACCTGCGTGACCAGCATGCCATGGCTGAAACTCGTTCACGTGGAAAGCCCCTCCTTCACCATACGCAACAGTCTCCCCTGGCACGAGAACCGGAGTTCTTTAGCGTGCTCTCTTGCATTGCCTTCAGCCAGAAATTGAAGCCTGGATGCGAGCTACGAAAAATTTGGCAACGCACCAGCTAAAAGCGCGAGCTCCGCAGCAACACACGTCCCAAATATTAACGCCATACGGCTGGTCGGTCAGCGCACGTAAATTGCTTCCCTCCAGCTTAAGCTTTTCGTATCCATGACCGCCTGATTCTGTAGGCACTCACAATTGTAGCGAGAGGACCATGGAGTCAATAGTCATCTTGAATTGCACGAGCCTAAAGTTCGAGTAGAAGTTCATGACGCACCAAGTCAACTCTAGGAGTTGACAATCTCTAGATCAGCGGCATGTTCCTGGGTCACCAAAAACTGGCGGAGCACGAACATGACCACGAAGAGGCTATAAAATAATCTCAACTCTACATCGTGGCCGTAATTGTGCAGTTCTAGATGCTAGCTGCACTGAATGTACGTTTACGGGAAAAATGGAGTGGCAACGAGTCATGTGACGTGCGCAGCAATCGTTCACTACTCGTGCAAACAATATAAAACATAAACAATTTACTTATGGAATTTCACACTAATATGTGTATTCGTTTGTGTCGTTAAAGGCAACCAGCGCATTTAAATAATCGCGTGAGCTCGAGCGTTGCACTAAAAGGTTCGAGAGAACGTCATTCCCGTTTCTTTCCAGATGGATCTTGCACCCGTTTCATCCGCAATTGAAGGTTGGTGTGAGCAGAATAGCCGCTATCCACACAATCATACAAGCACATTTAGAAGATTCATATGCTGACGCAGCAAAGTTAGACTTACCTCGCAGAAAAGGTCAACTCGAATTAAATGGGGAAGATCATGACAACACACAATCCAGCTTGAGAATCGCAACATTAGGACGTGATTCCAACGGCTCGTATAAGCGCGGTAACAAGCCAAGTAAGGGGGGACCTTACAGGGCTTATACACGCGAGACGTTGAACCAACTGGGGGGACCAGCGGCGCCAAAGGTGCTTGAGAACGACGGATACGCGATGCAAAGTAAGGGGGGACCTTACGACGCACGAGTCGACTTCATTGCACGTAGCAAATCGTGGAATGATGAATTTTTCTTGCGGGATACTTCACCTCAAATATAAGGTTTTATATTGGCCAATACTTTTCTATTCGGTCAATCTCTGCCCTCTCTTTACTGGCGTCACCTGGTTTCTGTGCTGGTCCGGAGGTCCCCGCTGCTAGTCGACCATCACAACTACTTGTGCCGCATAATAATAAAAGAATAAAAATCTAGAGTTTAGGTTTAAGAATAAAAGGAGAAAGTCTTGGACTTGTACAGTAGTGATGTACAGTAAGTACCCTATATTCTTGCCCTTTCTCTACTAAAGCTTTTCAACTGATTGAACAGAAAGAAACATGGGCCAAAATGAGCATCAACACCGGTCAATGTCGAAGCTGAGTCAAATGGCAACTATTCGACCGTATGCAAATATCACAGTGAGGGGAGTACCGTGGCACGCTATATTGGCGTTTCGAGGAAAAACCCTGTCACAGGGCATGTTACATAACAGACCCATGGTCTGTAACGAAACCCGATATCGTGTACTGTCGACCTCTTCTAGTGTGGTACACGCTAAACATAGGACCATTATCCTATTTAAGGTACAATGGTATTAAATTAGTGACCTCATCCCCATTGGTGTATAATTGGCTAAAGGTCCCTGGCTTATAGCCAATCAGAGACAAAAATCAGAACGGTTGGCTCCTGCCCCGTCCGCTTAGATTTACATAAGGTTTTTAGGTTTTAGACACATACTTAACTTAAATACCGACACTTCAGTTTTCTCCCTCTTAAAGGCACTTTCCTTTAATACCGCATACTCTGTACATTGTACAGAGTTGCTGTAGGTGTACGTTTCCTCGAACGCGCATACCCAGTGTATGCTAGTAATGGCTATCCCGTTACACCTGGTAGCAATTAGTGGTCCTTCCGACGACCAAACCTCTCTCCATCATTATGAAGTACGAGATGTTCGCCCGTGGCGAAGAACAAGTGAGAGCCGAGTTCTCTCATTTCGCGGATGAGCAATGGCTCATCCTGAATCGCATGGGAGAAGCGATAGGCAAGGGCGCTACCCTCAACCATGATGCAGAGCATGATGCCCGAAGGGCAGATTGCGGCTATCACTGCATATGCAGTGAAAATCGCTTGCGGGCGCACGGCCAATTCAGGCTCACGACCTGAGGTTTGACAAAGGTTTACCAGGAATTGTCCCTTTTCTGCACATTTGGCGAGCGTACATATAGGTGCACTGCACAACTTGATGCAAGGTTCATAGTTTAAGGATTTAAGTCAGATTTGGCTTTCACCGGTGAAGATGCTCTAAATACTTTAAAAAAGAAAAACGATGATGAACTGTACAGTACAGTGTACAGTACTTGGATTCAATCACGTACGAGCAGGCTCGTGATCGGCTTCGTCAAGTTTCTCCGTTGCTCGACATCGCTTGCGGCCGACAGTGGATGAGTGAGCGCAGAGAATCATAATCCAGTGGCACTGGGTGCGCTTCGCGCACGTGTCGAGTAAGCCCGGGTTTGTGTGTCCATAGGGTACTCCTAAGCCGAAGTGGGGTTCATTGGTGCCACCCCAGATATATCCATCAGCAGGAGGCCAAGACGCTGCTGCGGCAGCCACCGTGCAGCACAGCTTACCCTTCTCGTGACAGCAGACGCTGTCTACTCGGCAGTACTCACATGCTTCTCAGATCTTCCAATGCCACTCGACTGCGTCACTCTTGGGCGACACCATCTGCAGCTGTTGCGCGGCTACCACCCACTCAGCCGAGACACCGAACGTCTCCAACTAGATGCACCAGAAGCTGGCCTACGGCTACCATCACTACGGGCAATCCAGTCACACAACGCTGTACAGCGATCCCGCACAGCACCATATGAAAGTCACCGGTAGGCGACTCCATGAGATGCGATACTGGCTGAGCAGAACACAACACAAAAACTATAAAACATGTTGAAGACATAAGTAGGCTTCAACCGGGTAGATATGCGATTTATCGTGCCCGCCTGCCATATTCGATGTTACTTTCCGTTACAACCACAAAACAAAATAAAAAGACATCAGCTCGTGCGAGTGTGAGCGTGTGCAGCTGAGCCAATAAAAATTCCGACTTTGAAGCACCGGGGGCCTCGTTTCACAAAGTCACTCGGCCTTCCACTTGCCTTAAAGGACGGGAGAGAGGAGGCCCTCCGATAGATAACTGGCAATACTGTTACTGCATTAGCTTTATTCATATTGTAGGCTTTGGCGCTGAAAATGCACCGTTGTTTGAGTGCAAGCAGGTATTTTGTTGGAGGTGACCTTTTGATGCGATAATCTCTATACACAAATTCTATATTAAATAGCCGTTATTTTGTAATAAGGGGCTCTTCTAAGAGAGCTCCAGTAGAGCACCAACAACCACCTGGCCGTCTTTTCAGACCATTTTTAGATCCCACACCCAAGGACCGCATGGGACAAAAGCGAGAACCGGCAAAAGAGAAGGGTAATCGGCAGAGAAGGTTTCGAAACTTCACGTCCACCGAGAGGACGAGATGTACCAGCAGCGACGCTTGACAAAGATGTTGAAGGGCTTCAAGTGTTTCGGGAATTTCTTGTTTCGGTAAACGTAGACGATCAGGATTTGGCCGCTGTGAACAACAGAGAGAAACACGCTGATGTAGCGAATGCTCGGAATTTCTATTCCCTCCTGACGTATTTTTCGATTTACCAGCAGACGATTAAACGTGCGAAACACGGGCGTAAAATGTTCTGATCTCAGTCCACGACGCTTAGATATTTTTTTCCAAGCTGTGAACTTTATCTATGACCTATTTTAAAAGAGAGCAACTTAGGTCTCTAAAAATAGCAAGATGAAAATGAGCTCTATCTTCGCATGCCTCTCTCTGCATGACCAGACAAATGCGAGGCCAATTCTACGTGTGTATACTCTTTTCATCCGGAGGAACAACCCATGTAAGTTTTAGCCCCAAGTGTTCCACTCTATTTTGCGTTATCGATGTCCGTACAAGCCTACACCAACATCAAATAGTCACCTTCTTCTTGTTCGCCACTGACAACGTCGTCACGGCTGACGTCATCGGCTGAGCCACCATCACTAGCATCGGCTTCGTCACTTTCGAAAAGTGTCTCGTCGTCGTCATCTTCATCACTCACGTGCTCGTCTGGGAGAACAACAGGTGTTGGCAAGTTGGACTTGGTTTCACGTCGTGGCGCTGCAGCCACACCACGGGCAATATCGTCACGTAGTTTGACGTACCGGGCGGATATTCCCTCGACTGTTTGGTCAAAGCACACGACAGACAGGTGTGGTGTGCCAAAAGCTGCGTTTAGCTCGCGATTAAATCGTTCGAGGAGATTGTTGGTGCGTGCGACAACACCACGACGAAGTCCGTCCACGTTCCAGACGTCTGGCTTTAACAACCTCACCCACGTCTTGCTGAAGTAGGACCAAAACGTTCGCCACTTGTCAGCAGAATACGCCACACCCTCTTCCTCGCAGCGTGCCTTGATGGGCGCACGAGCCTATGAGACACCTTACTTGGCGGTCTTGGCCGGATCGACGACAGTGAGCATATCAAGCGCTCCCTTCTCTATTGCGATTTTGATCTCACTGCATCTTGGCCATCTTTCGTGAGCAGGCCTGATTGAAACGAAAAACGTAGCCCACAATCTCGGCCTCTGGGAAAGAGTTGTCAACAGCACGAATGAGAGCTGACTCAAGTCGCACACGACTTGCTTGGGCTCGATACGCTGGGCGCAGGTATCGTTAATGTACTGGAGCACATTCCAGTAAGCATCGTAGGTCTTGAAAGCGGCGAGAACGTAGCAGACCGGCACGTAGAGCTTGGTGGCCTGGTCATAAACCGTGACGACAATGCAATGTCGGACGTGGGTCGGCACACAACAGAACTTTCCATCGATGAAGAGCGAGATCTTGCTGTAGCGGAGCAAGCTCAAGAGGTGTAGGATGAGCCCATCCAATGACGTGGTCAATCTTGTGCTCTGCCTTCAGGCTGGGTTTCTCCAGAAATGGTGAAACTGGAAGAAGTTGAAGTTGGTGCGCTTCACATTGAGAAGCGTTGGGACATCCACCCGTCCGTGAACGTCTGAACCAAAGCGCTCTGCCCGGGTGCGGTGTACTCGTTTGGTGACCTGCGCCTTAGTCACTCCACGCACAACAACATTGTCGTCACGATTGTAGAACCGCGCGCTGACAATATCCCAGATTTCTTGTGGTGAGTCGGTGCATGATGTTGCGAGAGCGTCCACCTCGCGCTGCATTGTCGCCTTCACAATAAGGGTCTTCGTCGACTCATCCAGGGCGCGTGGATTGCGTGGTGGAGGCGTGCACGTGTGGGCGATCATGGTCGAAAAGTCGTAGTCAATGAGGGAAGCGCAGAACTCCAGCTTTGCTGAGCAGCCTTGGCTACGATAGAAGCTGCATCAATAGGATATCTTGACCCTGGATATCGTCGCACGCGTCATCTCGTTGCCGCCAACGTAGATCCTTGTACGCCCGTCACGCTTGTCGACGACAGCGTTCTCAAGATGAGCGTGGAGAGTGGCAACGTCGTCGACGCGAGCTCGCTTCGCAGGACGGTGGCCTTCAGGCCCTGGCACCAGGCTGGTATCGCCACAGCGGTAATGAATCAGCGATGGGGCGCAAGCAGTTGGAAGGGAGACCACGGACTCACTGGGTAGTGCAGCTACCGTCGCAGGATCACTGGTGCGCTCTTGTTGAGCCTCGATGGCCGCCTGAATGCTGCGCATGGCGGAGCGCGTCTTGGAGGAAAAGAAAATGGAGGAGGAGGATTTCCACCGCACGAGCAGCAGACCGGCGCGCCGCCGCTCCGGCAGCAATAGCCCGGAGCCGTAGCTGGGATGTCATGCAGTTTCTTGAAGATGGATGGCACTGCGTGGGCAAACGGATGTCTGTGAGTGACACTAGAGAGCTGGCCATCAGTTGCAGCCAACGTGTGATCCAACCATGACCTGAAATAAAACCTTATGAACACAGGTGTGATCAACATAAAAAAACTATTCTGACCCTTTACGTGACATGATCACGTTTTGACCTGGAAGGAATTCTTCCCGGCAGTCGAGGAGACCAGTATGCAGAAGAACTTGCAGCAGCTGCAGCTCGACGATGTTAAGCAAGGAGCTGGACTTGGACCCTGGGCTAGGAGATACACTTGGCCTTCGTGAAGTGAAGTGTAGAAGTCGCTGCGGGCACCAGGTTGACGTTAAGCTTGGAGCGAGGCGTGGAAATTACAGCGGTCGTCGGGGCGATGATTGACTCAAATCTGTGCATGAACTCCATAGTAATGCACCTACATGCAAACGTGGACGCTGTAACCAATCGACGGCAATGTCCATGCTTGAGTCGCTGCCAACCAAGTTGAACCACGGATGACGATTTACGCGCTGGCTTCTGCGGCACGCTGACGTAACCAGGGCTGATTCTGCTCGCCGGCGGGATATGTCACGACAGTCCGCACGCTGAGCTTTTACTTCTCCCAGGCGTCGGCCAACCTGGAGTCGCATATGTCGATACATATGGGCTGGTGCTACTGCCGGTCGGGTTGGCCCGATATACCGAGCCGGAGCTCTCGTGATGGCCTATAGCTGGGGTTGTACTGTTGGATGACGTGGGCTAGGCTGGAGCCCCTGCTGGCCGAGCTAATACCGCTCGTGACGATCCTCGTGCTGTGCCCGTACTGTTAGATGGGCTAGAATCTGTTGCTGACCGGCCTGGAGCCGCTAATTGCGATGTACAAGTACAGTGGGGGCGCAACAAAGAAATATGTACCTGATCTATATCACTTTAAAATGGCTGTGTGTTTCGTGGGTGTGCACAGTCTTCGCGCGAGTTCTTCAGCATTGTCCTTCACATTTTATATAGTGTAATTACCTGCGTAAAAAATAATGTAAATATTGCATTACTTGATAAAACCTTCGCCCTCAGTTTTTCTATCGGTTTTAGGGACTAAGGCCAGGGAATTGGGGATTCAAACCAGGCTCGTCCATCACTGCAGAAAAATCGAGAAGGGGGATCGTTGGCGATTCTTCATCGAAGAAACAAGCTACAAGCGTGGCCGAATGGAGTCTCTGAAGTGGACAGAGTTGATGTGCAGCGGTAGTGGCCAACCAGCACCAGGTCCCCGCTTGGGGCATGCGGTTACATTGCTACCTGCAACGAACGCTGTTCTACTGTATGGGGGGTATACGAACAGGGAGAGAGAAAAAGCCGCTAATACTTTCTTCGTTCTTGAGCATGAATCGACCCAGAAAGGTCTGTACAAGTCCATATGCCGAGCGATACTGTTAGCTACGTCGCTGACAAGCATGATACGTGTTTGCTAGGTTTTACGTGGAGAAATCTCCCCATAAAGAACCTCAAGTCCGATAAATTTGGACACTGTTACCACACGATGCACTATGTTCCATCCACTTCCGAGGTTTGCGATGGTATGCGGGTATTAATCGTCGGAAATACAGTCGTTGGAAGTGACACCGGAAGAAAGTTTTCGTCAGACAAGATTGACATTCAAGAGGTCCGCGTTTTTCCATCACACGTTTGTTGGAATTATAATCCATTTGTCACTCGGCTTTCTTGGCATCCCGGTCCTCGCATTGGTCATTGTTCTGTGGTATGTACACACTATTTGAAAATTTAGCAGCATGTTGAGTTACTGATCGTGTTTGTGTGCTAATAGCAACTTCGCGATCGTCCTCACATGTTCTGTTATGGGGGCCAAAATGCTGACGGAACTCGATACTACAATGATCTTATTTTATTTGATCACACCGAAAGCAGATGGAACTTGATTCAACCTCCTACTGATTCCCCTTCACCTCCTGCTTGTGCATTTGCAGCTTTGTGCGCAAACATGTCCGAAAACAAGCTCTTCATGTTTGGCGGGTGGGGAAACAAAACCTCGCATGGTCTTCTCTGGATATTTGACATCAGCGAAAAAACATGGAGTGCTCCACATCAAGCTGGATCAGCTCCGACGATGAGGCAAGGACACACGATGACACATGTTCTGCCCGATCATCTTGTACTATTTGGGGGCCGACTTGACAGAAACGTATTCAACGATATTTTCGTTTTTGACATTATCAGCAACAATTGGTCACAAGTTGGTTCATCGCGCGCGAACGTTGTACCAAGATCCGAACATACTGCTTTACTGTACGGCTCAGTGCGCAATCGCAAAACGTCTCATCAGCTGATAGTGTTTGGAGGTTATGGAGGAAAGACAAGTGCTCTTGCCGATACGTTACTTCTCAGTATTGATCCTCTCCAAGAATCACGTGATTACTTATTATCAAGGAAATCTGCCAACAAGCGCCAAAGATCATCTTCACTTGAATCATCTGCCAACGAAGAAATGAAGATGGAGAACACAAGCGCTATCGCCATTGTAGGTGCTTTAAAGATTTTTTGCTCTACATTGTACGTGGTTTAACAAGCGTGCTATACAGGCATTACAGCGTGTTGAGAACGCTTTGGCAAAACAACAAGGTTTGCTAACCCAGCGTGAATCCTCAATGTATCGCATTGCCCATGATGGCAGCATTCGACTCTGCAATCAACAGGCTCAAAAAATTGAAGAACAATCGTTGCACCTCAATCGCCAAACTGATCAATACTTGGAGCTGTCTCAGAGATACTACATGTTGGAACAAGAAATGATCTCACTAAAAGAAGAAGGTGGAATCATACCGAGTTTACAGCATGAAAATATTGCTCTAAAGAAACGATCTGGTGAGATGAAAAGCGAAATCAGAGCCCTACGAAATCAACTCACCGTCTTCCAGAATTTTCATGAGCAATCAACGAATCAGATGATCGCGAAGTTGGATATGGTTCTGAGTAAAGTGGATTATGTAAGGGACGACGTGACCGTAGCAGACGAATCATCGCAAGACCTCTAAGAAAACCACAATACATCATCATTTTTCTGTGTCCTAAGACATTTGTTCTGCTTGGTCGTATAGGGTGCATCTGGAAACGAGCCAACATGTAGTTTTAGTAGTAATTGATGGGTTGGAAGAGGATCACCTGGTGTTGACCATTGCTTATATGTGTATCGTCGCTTGCGTTGGTCAACACCGTTTTAGCTGCGTCAAATCACCACTACAGAACCGCTTGTTGGCCGCATGAACTTGCGCCAGCCCATTCAGAAATGGAAGCAGCATTTCTCTATACTGCAACTGAACCGCCTCGTTTATTGCTAGAGCAGGCACAAAGTCTCTGTCGTTGACACCAAATAAAGGTCATCCAACGATATCCTCGGTGTCAGACACGTGATAGCGACAAGAAAGCCGCGAACATCACACAATTACCAGCAATCCAGGTTGCGCTAGACGCCCTTAACAGCGTTGCTGGCCTTGCTCGACGAGAAAGTAGAAGTTTTCATGTGATCTACTGAGCGAAGATCCAAATGACACACATCAAGCTTCCAGAAGTCACGCACATAGTGCTTGAAATACTCAAAGGCTCACTGTCAACAAGCACCTCAGCCACACTACAACTTGATGCGCAAGCGTCGGCTCCTGCACCAGCTGCGCCATTGACAGTCAAAGTCGCCGTCTCTCTAGAGCCTGCACGATCAAATGTCAGGCCGTCAGAACCGGGTGTCGCGCTTCAGCGACCCAACGCAGCAGAACACCATGGGCTGCTTGGTGAAAACAGCCACATGGGGCAATATTGTGATGTAGTGCACACCATACATTTTGTTTCTGCAAACAAACAGTCTGGCTGGCGGTCATGCCTGACCAAACGAACAGTCTGGATGCGAGGCCTCTATTCGAGACGGCTTCTATTAAAGGTCACTATTTTGAGGCGACGCCCCCAAAGTACCGACGCCGCACGAGGACTTGGGCTTAAATTAACGCATGCGCATTTTTTGGTCTCGTCATCTCTGTTAGTATCTTAGGAGCCTACAGATCCCAAGCGCGGCCTGACAGGGCGTCTGATCTCTCAGCAGATATAGCATATCTCGTGGAATTCGACCTTCTCGTACCAATAGTACGATAAAGTGCTGGACGGCTGTCACAGAGTTTTTCTGTGGACACACGGTATTATCAAAGTAGCAACTCCTCATTCCTGTGCCTACCTCTCACTCATTTCGCTCGATGCTTAGTGATAGACATAGGCGTCTCCACATGATGCAAGACATCGCCATCAAGCCGGAACCCAAGCCGAAGCCTAAGTCCACGATGTTGTATCTAGGACTCATAAAATCAGGTTCATCTGCTCTGCTAGCAGGACCGGTACCTTAACCCCCTAGCTTTTGCGCAGTTCATCATACAGACGTCGTCCATGATGCCCGAAGTCAAGAGATTACGGGCTAACACTACCGTGAAGGTTTGCTGCAGAACTCACAGAGTCTCCTGGATATTTGTGCACAACATACTCGAAGCTCTCTTGAACTAGAAGCCTGCTGCACATGGACAACAGGGCGATGCCCACACTAGTCAGCGAACGAGAATGCAGTGCTGGCGGCCGTGTTTGAGTCGTTGATCCAGCACACGTCCGTTTGCTCGAGCAGGATGCCTGCCAAGACGAAAGCTGAAATCGTGCCAGCGTAGGAGCCGTATCCACCAGCGAAGCGCACGTACATGTAAATAGTGACCCATATGAAGTACTGGAACAGGACGGCACAACACTGTTGGTAAGACGCCGCCTACTCGACTCTCGGTCACATTGAAGGAGCGACCAATGTGGTTGCCCATAACCCTACTTCAGCCGGTGTCGTGTTGCTGAACGCGTAAACGTATGCAACCAGATATATAACGGCTTCAATGACAACGATTCCTCAGCAGATGGACGAACTTCATGTGCATCACATAGATCTCTAGCTGCAGCACATTCATGAAGTTGAGAACGTAGTTGATGACATTTTCCAGGCCGCAGTGGCCAACCTTGCGATACTCGACCGTATTATCGTTTTCAGCAACCTCTGAGCATATTACGGCGAGTTCGCCACTGCTGGATCTTATGCACGTGAGCAAGCTGAATTCGGGTCTTCCGGTCAAATCGGCCTCAGTCCGCGGATTCTTTTGCGAAACTATTTGGAATACATTTCCTCGCACATCACGCGTGTGCTGGCGAGGATCCAAGAGAGCAGGGTCATGCCCGGCGCAGACGCGACGAAGTCCAAGGACCTGGAGTCCACCATCGACTTCATATAAGAGCGCAAGAACATCGGCAAGGCAGCTGTCTTGCTGTAAATCAAGTTCAGATCAATCAGCACGACTCCAAAGTGTGCGTCAGTGATCGAGAAGAACAGTGAGCCAAAGGAATCCAATCCGGCATGAGAGCAATCGTCATAATCATTCTGCCAGTTGCCTTGCCGCTTCATTGTTCTTGTCTGTTTCAATTTCCACCGAATTCGACTCCAATGCTGCGCAAAATCCGTTCATGCGCCATCGCGCCCTAAGACTTCCTTGTGGAAGAATTGTGCTCAATTCTTTGTTACGCACTCGTGTCGCTCGTTCAAGTCTCATTAAATCAAAGCGAATCAATCCGACACCATGGTCTTCACGCTCGCCATTCACTTGTACGTCGAAGAAGACAAGGGCGTTGAGGAAAGCACCCGTGCTGAACTCACCGACGCCTCAAACATCTATGTCAATGACCCGGAGACCATCAGTTTGATTGTCATGCAGGATCAAGCCGACGCGTCTAAGTGGAACCTCAGTTAACGCTACGAAAATGAAAGCGTACGTTTGCGCATACACTTCCTATGTGTAGATGACAACTGCTTGCTTGCGATTTTTCTGCAACTGAGCCTTGCCTTCGACCAAGTAAACCCATTCGTTGAGGATTTTGGCGCCTTTATCGCTGCGCTCCTCGTCATGCCGCCCGAGTTGACCAAGTCCATCGAGCTCGAATAAGCAGCTGCCAAAGACGATGTGTATAATGTTCCAAGGTTGAGAACGGTTGCTGACGGCTGATAAAAGAGGCTGTCGGTTTCGGATCACAAAGGCGAGGTACAAAGTATCGCAATCAGATTTCCTGATGATGGAATTAAATTGAAGCGTATATTGGAAAAGATGAATTGAGCATTATGCCCAACCAAATCATTGACCATTTTGTGAGTTCTCAAGTCTCGCTAACCATCAGGATAATGCAGTTCTTACGTTTCCTTTCGCATTATATTTGTCGGCTTTCGGTGTTCACGGTGCGTAATGCAGCCAATCATATCTCGTTACGTGTCATGGATTATACTACCCTATTTTTACCGAATCAGCACACATGCCACTGGTTGAGTAATCGATCGCGGATTGGCTGAATGGTTAATTGTCACTGATCGATTACTCGATCAGTGACAATTAACCATTCAGCCAATCAGCACGCAATTTGTCACTGATTGTGTAAAGCAATCAGTGACAACAACCATCACGAAACGGGTCCTTTTTTACGCGAGCTATAATACACAAACCGACTGATTTCAAGAATACCGTCGCTGGATTTACGTCGCGTGTTGGCTGCACAAGCACACCATTGGGATCCAACTGAATCTCACGATCACCCATTGCATCAGCGAACATGGGAATATCTATCTTACTATGAAGGAGATCATAAAATCGAAATCACGGGCGTAATGGGAGCCATGGACGAGTGTGCATTGCTAGTTCGTCTGGACGATCTGGAGTGGCTCCACGCGAACCGGATGGAGTACCGTTCCACCATGTACTGAGTGAAGTGGTGCGCGCTAGGTCGATATATATGCGTGTGAACTACCCAAGCGAGTATTTGAGCGACCCGATTCACAACAGCTCTGTTCTGGAGATGGCCAAGTGGATCTTGATCACTTTTCAGTGGAAGTAGAAGAACGCGCACACGCAGTAGGTAAACAATGCCGTCGAAGTGGCAGACATTTGACTGAATTTCCGTATCGACTTCGACCAGAACACCTAAGGACCACGGGATAACGATCACAAATGCAGTCGGATGTGGGGCTTATGGACCCAGCTATGTTGCACACAAAAACACAACTGGACTTAAATTGCGACGCCGGGAACATGATGGTGATTTGAAAAGAGTCGCTGCGCAAGAAATTCGTGACCGCTGGAGATTCACTTGCGTCTGTACTGTAGAACCTGCGTAGGGGAGTTCATGTTTTAGTTCCCATTGCACACAGTCACTCCCACGCGAGGTTTGGCCATCATGCAGCTGAATAAATACCCGGGGTTCGGGGAGACGCGTCTGTCCCCGGTCCACAGAAACCATGCGGGGCCACTTGATAGACGCGGAACGACAGCACGTCAGGCGCACAAATCGGCTTCAGGAACAGCAGAGCCAATGGCTTGAGGCAGAACGCATCGCGAGATAAAAGGAGAAACCTCATTAAGAATTGCGTCTTTTCGTTTCATCACGCTTCCTGTGCTACTAATAATTAGCACCACTAAATATTGATTCGTGCATTAGCTTATAGAATTGGCATCACGTAAATAAAACACGAGCATTTTTCCTTCTGCTTTGCATTCACATCCGAAAACGGAAACTTGGACGACAGATGTAACGTGATCACAACACATTATGGCAAAAACAGGGTTATGAAGAATATTGGTAATATAATGTCGGGTAAACTGAATTTCATTTTATCAATGAATTTAATGGCTTGGATAGTTGGCATGCCAGCTCGAGCTTAGATTGCCGCCAACATATCCAATCCGACAGATCGTGAAATTGTCTCTTAGAGCATTTATTGCTACTTCTGTACTCCACATCACTTTCCGGTAGGAAATGTTCATCTCCTCCGCCTTTTTTTCGAGCTGCTCCCAAGTGGGATCTGTGTGGAATGCCTGGCGATTTGCTAGAATAAACAAGTAATCGCGGGCACGACTCATAGACACAAGTGCTCTTGCTGGATAATCTCGCATGAACCCCAGATCAGTAGACCGCACCATGGAGACAATCACAATATCCGCTTCACGCCCTTGGCTCTTGTCCGAGGTGGTTACTGTCACGTCCAGGTAGTTATAGAAGCATCCATTCAGTTCGCGTACTTGATGCTGAAGTTCCGTGAGCTGCTTATTGTAAGGCGTGACTATCAGCACATGCTTCTTTCTTGGATACCGTTGCTTCTTTAGAGAGGCCTTTGCACGTAAGAGCAAATCGACAACCAAGTAAATCTCGACTTGATTGAACACTTGGACGTCCCTGTATATTTCATTTTCTGAACCAAACCAGACTACTCGTTTGTGGCCCATGTAGCGCGCATCTTGCCCACGATATTCACATTTCGTCTCACGCCAACTTTCATTGGGAAGTTGTTGATTTACTGGTGGAAGCTCCATATTAGCCAAGTAGTCAAATGACGCCGTCTGACTTCTTGCCACAAGATCATATGGGTAGAATATCCCGAGAAGGCGAGTAATATCCGGGTGACTTCTGTACACGGACCTTACCGTATATCCACAAACACCCGGCCGAGTCTGCACAAAGTGCTCATGGACGATCGACTGCAAAGCTGACCAATTAAGCTTGTGTATCCTATCGGACGTCCGAAACTTATTCCTCATTCCTTCCGGTAATTCCAGATGCCCCTGAAGTTGCTTCGTATCACCCACAAGCGCCAGCAGAGAGGTTTGAGGACGTACGGCCTGTATCAGGGCTGATTCCACGGTTTGTCCCGCTTCATCATTTATCACTGTCTCGAATTGAACGCGCGCAAGCCTCGGGCTTCCCATTTGCGACAGTGTCGCCACAATCACGAAGGCTTCGTCAATAAGCAATTTTTGGTACACTTTAATTTTCTTGTTGATCGTTTTCGTATCTCGGCCGAGTTGCTCCAATTCCAAGCGGTAGTCATTTAAGCGCTCATCTAAATAATACCGACGGAATTGAATCATACGCTGTTCCATCTTGCCAACTCGTAATAGTTCTCCTTCTCGGAGCCGTTCATGTCCTACTAAACGCGCGAGATCCTCGTCGATCGCAGCGTTGGTTTCTGAGACAATTGCTATCTTCTCATTTGGATAGATCTCACGCAGCGCATGTACGCATGAAGTGATTGTAGTGGTTTTGCCGCAACCATATGGACCCTGGTTCAGAATGATGCCTTTCTTCGTCACCATTGCGTCAACCACACAAAATTGGTCTTCGTCCAGCCGATTTCGGAGCTCTTGGTACACTTCAGACTGTCGAGCAACTTGGATATCTCTCTTTGATCGGTCGATAGGCTGGCTCTGTCGTTCTGCAAGCGCATTTATCATGGGGCAATGGGTATATGTGTCAGCAGCCGCAAATCGGCGAATATAATTCATAATGTTCGCCAATGGCTGCCAGTATATGTGTTGAACATCGAGTTCGTGTAGTTCAGAAACAAGCATCGTAGTAACAAAATGCAACACACCGTTGAACGGAATAAGTATAGCTGGTACTCCCTCGCCCTCAGTGTAAAGCTTTCCATATGTCCAAGGCATTGGCGACGATCGTAACCAGTCATTGTCGGATAAAGAAGAGTGGTTGATAAAAATTGACGCGAATTTGCCGACTGCGATGCGGAAATGGTCGTTGGAGTCGTGCCAACCATCTGACCTAAAACATCGTTCGAGAGGCCCATAAGCCGATATGGGTACCTTGTAACGTTCCACTGTATCTTTTGGCTCCTCGGCTGTGGCCATAGATGCCTCCAGGTGGGCTGTTAACGCCAGCGCAAGACGATAATCTCCTTCGCCTTTTATATCATCGAAGTGCACTTGGGTTAAGCTTCGATACTCCCAGTGCCGACATGATCCTTGATGCCTAAATCCTGGGCAAGACATGTCATACAAAAGACAGCAGACTTCATCACGGCAAGGTCCATAGTGTGATGCCCACAACTCGCGTAAAAACATATCAACCATGACCTTATCAGGAATCAGTAGTGGCAGAATAAATGCGATCGTTCGAGCAATCTCCTGTGAAAAGTTCGGCATTTCAATCTTGATAGAGCTTTTCATCACATACTTCACCAAATCCAGATTATTCTTCTGCAGATCTGCAGCGTAGTCACCAATTTCAATGATATATTTTCGAAGCTCCGACGTCTCGTGAATCGCAGCAAAGCGAACTGCACGTATATTTTCTGGGCTCAAATCAAGAAAACGTAAGTTTGCCGAGTCGTACCAGCGAAATCGGAATGGTTGCATGTGCGATCGGAGATCCTTTATTGCCAAAATTGGGGGCTTTATCCATTCCACTTCATCGTCCAACGTGTCTGTCAATACGTCAATTATCTCGTAATATCTTGCATCCACGCCACTTGCCTTCACATGTCGTTTACTTTCCACTTCGGAATCAATACTGCTTGTCTCGATCATATCACTCGCATCATCCAGATCAAAATTACTTGTTGTTACTTGATAGTTTCCTTTACATGATTTGCTGCTCATGGACTCATCTGCGTCAGCAGTATTTGAGCCGTTTGCATCGGTGGCTACTGCGCTGTCGACCAGGGTAGTTTTTGCAGATGCGTCAACGGCGATTATAGGAATGTCCAACATTCCATCGATTTCTTGAGAGGTATTTTCCGGGTGGCTCACCGCAGTGTCATTCAGTACTCCGCTTCTAAAATCTTGCTGTTGCATCGATTCAAGTCCAAAATTCTCATGCACAGTAGACATCGATCGGGCTATGCCACGAGCGTGTTCTTCTTGGTCTATTTCTTCTACAAACTCTCGGAATTCTTCATCATTATCCACTGCATCTTCATATGGCACTCTTGGAGTGTGCGATAACCCGGAAACCTCAATATCCCGCATTAGCGGCTCTTGATCTTCCTCTTCGCATTCGAATTCACCATCAGGCTCAGGGCCCCGAGATTTTAGATCTCTCTCTTCAACGGCCTTATAGAGGCCTTGTATTTCTTCATTATCTCCGTCTTGTCTGGTTAACAGATTTTTCCAGCGACGTAGTACAAAACCTTCTTGGGTCTGAAGATGCTGCGCTATAAAACGGATGGCAGCGTCCACAGGTGCGTTAGTGTCCACTGCTTTCTTCACTTCATGTAGCAGTCGTTGATCGTCTCGACTGTCCCAAGGGCGGATTTTATTCACAGACTTCACTTGCTGGGTCTGGAGCATGCGTAGCCGTGAAGCAATGGCTTGGGTGGACCGACCACTTCCGTGTGGGTCCAAACGACTCAACTTGACTTGCAAATCTGCTGTAGAGCTCTTCCAATAACGAAGCAGCACTTCATCTTCTTCTGGAAACCAGAAGTCACGCTGTCCAGTTTGTTGAGATGCCTTACCCGAGCTTGATTTTCTCGCTCTCCGTTTTTCCAAGTCTTCTGCGCTAAGATTTTTAAGCCGCTCATGAATCGCCTTGTAGTTTCGTTTAGGCCACGGATTTGCTGATGAAGTATGCGCTGCTGCTTGTTCTTGGTACGCCTTGGTAACCGCCATGCCTGCTATATGTGCTTCAAATATGCACTCTAACTGAGGTAGTGTCCACTTGTACGTCTCGTTCGTTCCAAATATTCGCACATTGACCCCACGACAGGCTGGTTCAGAGCGTTCGACCCATTTCTTGTCTACGGCCACCTTCTTGTATTCTTCGACGCACCATCTAAAGGACATGCCACTGTCCATGCCGTGCTCCCAGATCCTTGACCAAGTCAATTTCTCTTCATCCGACCAATGTGGAGTCTTCGCTTGAGCGCGCCCAATGTTCTTGGTGTCGCCCCGCTTCTTCTTGGACGCTTGGTTCTTCATCATAGCCATTATTTTTGGGATGGCTACAACATCGTCGTCGCCATCGTCCTTGCCATCGTGTGTGCCTCCTTGAGATGCACGTTCGCTCGTACGACGTCCTAATTTCTTCTGTGTACGCATCTTTTTCGTCGACAGCACTCCTTCGTTCCCATCTATTTGCTTGCTGCCTGCACTTGGATCGCATGCGGGGCGCTTGCTGGGAGCACGGTCCACTGACCGCTCATGCAGACCCTCGTCACCCTGGCAGAGCATCAAATCACGACAGCCAGACTGCTCGTTTGCTCTTTAGATGGGGTTTAAACCTAAATATGAGGTTTTTAAAGGACCTGCCAATTACGTACTGTTCTGGGATGATGGGTGCCAGCCAAGGGCAATTACATGACGGTTAGTGATGGTAAGAGGCCGATAAGTACTGCTGTGATCTGTGATTACTGTAGCAATCAATTTTGTCTGTCTTCTACACGCGTGTTAGCAATTTCTCTCTTCAGCGCAAATAGAAAGTATCAATTCATGCCAATTGTGCACGAACTGGTCCTGTATGTTTGCGATGGAGTTGCTGCTGATGTGCAGTTGGAGGATACTAAAAGCTCCAGTCTGTGACTGCACTGCAAACAAAAGCTCTGGCCAGCAAGTTTGTGCAGTATTTGAATACAGACTTGACTTTTTCATCATGAAAATGTAACGGGGCGTCTCCCCGTTACATTATCAGGTGCATTGGTTGCGCCTTTATATTTGTATGTAGGGTTTTATTACAGTTTTACATAAGTAGGTTGGGTTTTACACACAGACCGGTTGGTCCGGCTGTGTGTCGCGTGTCGCTAACTGATTAGACGATATTTGGGACGCAGCCCAAATATCAGCCAATCAGGTTGGAGCATTGTATTTCGAAGATAAACAAAATTCAGAGTTGAATTTACCCGCTTTCTCAGAGCCGCTTACGTGTAAGCAAGTTACGGCACACCTGGCCCGTTACACCTGGTAGCACTTCGTGGTCCTTCCAACGTCACGATGAGCGACATCTCTACATCAGGAGATGTCTTTGAGTTCTCGGCCTTCCCTCATCTCACGATGTACGAGTGGAACGCGTTACACCGCCTCGCGGCGGGGTCCGGTGAAGTCTTCGATTAGACGCTGCTGCGATCAGCGTCTCCCGATGACCAGCGCAAGGCCATCCATAAGTACTTGCAGCGCGAGCGTGACGTCTCTCACGCTTCAACTCCCGCGCCTAGCAAGTCCGAAGTCGTCAAGATCGACACGTCTGCGTATTCCGGCGTCGGTCAAGATCGACACGTCTGCGTATTCCGGCGTCGGTCAAGATCGACTAACTTTGAATCGTTGGTTTCGCAAAATCGAGCTCGCCATGGACGCGAGGCAACTCGCGTCGGAATCCACGCCCGTCAATTTCCTCATTTCCCGCCTAACCGGCAAGGCAAAAGAGTGGGCCCTTGGCAAGCAGGACTATGATGAGAGCGCCTTCCCGTCGCTCTCCGAACTCTAAGACGAGATGAGGCTCGCGTTCGAACCTCCCCAAGATGAGTCGCGCATGCGTGCTGCCTTCTTTGCCCTGAATCAAGGCAAGCTGGCCATGCGCGACTACGTGCAAAAGGAGCGACACTTGGTGTCGTGCGTCGTCACCGACCCCATCGACATGGCCTCGCGAGTCCACGACTTCGTCTTCAGCATGCGTGAGGGCATGAAAAATTACTGCGTCACACGCGAGAACCCGAAGACTCTTGAAGAAGCCTTCGCCCTCGCGCTCCGCGAGGACTACATGGTCTCATCGTCGTACGCCAAGCCGTTGTCGGTTAAGACTCGAGCGAACGTGCCCGAGCCAATGGAGCTCGATGCAATCGAAGCTGCGGCATCAAACCGTAGCCGAGCTTAGAGTGGACGTGGTAGTCGTGGCGGCCGTGGCGGCCGCGGTGGTCGCGGCCACGGGCAGCTGATTTGCTTTCGCTGTCAAGTGCCTGGTCACCGCGCGGCGGAGTGCCGCGTCCCAGCTCCTGTCCTGGCGCACGCTTTTGCAGCGGATGTACCCGCTGCCGGCTCGTCCGAGTCTCCAAAAAATGCAGACAACCAGTAGGAGCGGGGCTTCCTCCTGGGTTAAACGGAGGTCCGGGTCTTCCCGTGGCAACCCGACCTCCCGATGCCCCTGTGCAGATTGCACAATTCAATGCCACCTCTTCAAGTGGCGGCTCGAGGCTGATCATTGTCAGTCTCCATGTTGCTTGTGTGCGCCGTCCACTGCGCGCCCTGCTTGACTCCGGCGCGTCGAATATATTTCTTCGCGCCTCGTGTCTCTCGGAGCTTTCTCCGAACCTGCGTGTTTGGGAAGGTCCTGGAGAGATGGTCGTCAAGCTGGCTGATGGAAAGCCGTGGAGCGTCCCGCGGCGAGTAGTGTCGCTGTCGTATGAGTTCGACGGCTTCAGTAGTCTCGACAAGTTCATGGTACTCGAGATAAACTACGCGTTCGATTGCATCCTTGGGATGCCATGGCTGATGCGGTAACAGCCTGATATCGACTGGCTCAGTCGATCTGTGAGGCTTCGACGCGGCTACGATGTGAGCGAAGTGTACGGTCACATTCTTGTCGCGTTCAGAGATTGGCCTCATGTCACTGTCGTGGATCCTCGATCCACAACTCAAGCCACCCAGCAAGAGTGCAATGGCCCTCACTGTGTTGTTTGCGCTTACGTGACTGACGGCTCTGCGATGAAGGTCTCGGCCAAGCGTGAGCCGGAATGTGTACCTTCGAGTAAATATGTGGTAGACCAATTGGTGCTCCCGCTCAAGAGTGAACGCGTGGCTAAGCAGCCGCGCCTGAGTGAACAAGTGGTCGAGCGAGTGGTGCTCCCACGAGATGGTAAACCTCTCACGGAGAGTGAGTCTGAGTCTTCAGTCTCGAGCAGTGACTCGCGACGATCGCGAAAGAAGAGCAAAATAAGACTCATAATATTAAAGAGGGTCTGCGTGCTAAGTCTCGCGCAGACGCATGTGAGCTACTCCAAGTTATGGAGTACTGTGATGTCACTGCGATGCGCGCGCGCACTCTGGAGGTCACGCGTCCCCCTCGCGACGTGAAGTCGATCCTGGCTCTGCCGAATATCTCATGAAAACAATTTCTCTATGATGTGAATACTGGTGGCATCGAGCAGGTCTGTGTTGTGACCACAGACATCGACCAGGTCGCGGCAGTGGATGCCGCCGACGTAGCGCAAGTACTGGCTCGCCTTCCAAGCGCTGAACCAAAATCAGAGCGTTTTGCGGCGCAATATTGGGACGCTCTCCGCGACTCTGGCAACCCAGTGTATAACATCGCCCGCGAGTTCGCGGACGTTTTTCCAGAGAAGATCCCAGCGAAGCTTCCCGTTGACCGCGGTGTGCGGCACGAAATAGACCTCGTGCCCGGCACGACGTACTGAGTCACTCGACAGTGGTCTCTCCCTCGTGATCAAGTGCACGCAATTGATGACTTCTTCGAGGGCCGCCGTAAGGCAGGCCAAGTTCGCGAGAGCATCTCCCCGCGTTGGAGTCCAACCTTTTGTGTGAAGAAGGCCACGGGCGGCTGGCGCATCGTGCACGCCTTCAACAAATTGAATGACGCGACGATGCCTGCCCAGATGCCGATCCGACGCAAAGGCATGGTGTTGGACAGCCGTGTCTGGAAGCTCCATCTTCAGCACGATCGATCTGACGGACAGGATCTATCAGATCCTGATGCGCGAGAGCGATATAGCGATCACCGCTGTCAGCACTCCTAACAGCATGCTTTGGGAATGGCTTGTGATGCCACAAGGTCTGAAGGACGCACCCGCCACCTTCAATCGCATCGTTTTCCACGTTCTGCGCCCGCTGCGCGACTTCGCGCCGAGTTACTTTGATAATATTTTCATCCACAGTCGTGCGAGCGACGATAACACGGACCTTGCGGTCCATCAACAACACCTGATGCAAGTGTTCGAGACGATGCGGAAGCACAAGTTGTACACGAATTTGAAGAAGTGCATCTTCTGCTCCCCAGCGATTCCAGTGCTGGGGTGCTTTGTGAGCGCGGAAGGTGTCCGCGCTAACCTCGAGAAGATCGCGTCAATTTGTTCATGGCCGGTGCCCAGGAACCCTACAGAGCTCCGACAGAGGTTGGGTCTCGCGAATTATCTCCATCGATACACGCGCAACTATGCCGAGCTTATCCAGCCATTGCCAATCCCATGTGGCGTCCAGAGCATCAGACTGCTTTTGAAGCAGTCAAAGTAAACATGTCGTCGGTGCCGATATTGGCATTTCCGACGACGCGAAGCCATTTTACGTGGTGTGTGATGCGAGCGACTTCGCTATCGGCTGTGCGCTCATGCAGATTGACGTGGAGGGTCATGAGCGCGTTACCAGTTACCACTCGCGGCAACTCAACCCCGCTGAGCGCAACTACCCCGTTCATGAAAAAGAGTTGTTAGCGGCGCGATACGCGTTGATCAAGTTCCGCGTATATTTGTTGGGTGAACAAACGTTCGCCATTTACACGGATCATGCGTCGCTGCGAACAGCGTTCAAGGGGCATCATTTGACCCAGCGCATGGCGCGCTGGCTATCATTCTTTTCCGAGTACAACTTTGTGGTCCACTTCAAGTCAGGCAAGAGCAACATCCTCGCCGACGCGTTGTCTCGTCGTCAGGATGACGACCCGAGTGTAGACTTAGGTCATCGTGCTGAAGGCGATGACGGCGATGAAGATTGATTTTTTGCTTCGTTCATGGCGTCCATGCGACCGTGACGTCTCCTGTATTGGCGCTTCGCCAATACATTGTCAAAGCTGCGCAGATACTGACCTTTCGGCGCTGATCTCTCATCTCAGCGCCCCAACTAAAGAGTCGCTCGGTCATCTACCTCGTCGTCTGGCCGGACAGCTGGATCGCTACGCGCTTGACGGAGACCTTCTCGTCTACAGAATCGATCGCTTCGATGCTCCCTGCGTGGTGATCCCCAACGATGCTAATTTGCGTGCTCGCATCGTCCACGAGTTCTACGATGCGCCGACAGGCGGCCATCTTGGCCACGAAAAGCCTTTCGCGGCGATATCTCGCCATTTTTTCTGGCCGCATCTCTACAAGTGGGTGCGCAAATGGGTGCACACCTGCCAAGCTTTTCAGCGCGTGAAGCCGTCGCCTTCGTCGCAGGCCCCTCTGCAACCACTTCCCGTTGCGTCAGACGTCTGGCGCTCCGTCAGCATGGATTTCGTCTTGGGCCTCACTGCTGACTCTGTCGGGCGCACATGCATTTTTGTCTTCGTTGACCACTTCAGCGAGATGGTGCATCTTTCTCCAGTGTCGGTGCACGTTAGCGCTGATGATTGTGCGGAACTTTTCTTGGACATCGTCTTGCGTCTCCACGGCCTGCCTGAGTCCATCGTCTCCGACCCACGCTTTGCGGCGGCGTTCTGGCGACGCCTGTTTGAATTGCTTGGTACGCGTCTCCTGATGTCGACTGTCGCCCATCCCGAGACGGATAGGCAGACTGAACGCGTCAACCGCGTTCTCGAGGACATCCTTCGCAGCTACGCGACATCGTTCACTTCGTGAAGCGACTTCCTTCCACTAGCCGAGTTCGCACTGAACAATGCGGTTCAAGGCTCCACGGGACTCACGCCATTCTTCGCAAACAACGCGCGAATGACGCGAGTTCCAGCCTTGCTTGCCGCAGGCGATCCCATGACTCCCGTGAACTCCATTCTTGTTGGGAGCGAAGTAGATGGCTTATCGAGTGTTGCCGTGGAGGCGCGGGATGCGCCATTGCAACCTGAGGCTTTATTGGACCATTTACAGTCGCGAAGGCACTACGCGACGCCTACACTATGGACATTCCCTCGACGATGCGACTCCATCCCACGTTCTACGTTAGTCGACTCAAGGCCTACCATCCGGCGGAAGTCCCGAACGTCACCCCTCGCGGGGCGACTAGCGCTAGCCGCGACTGTGACGACGAAGCTCCTCGGCCGACAGGTGTCGGTCAACCAACGCTATCTCCAAGTGGCGCAGACGCGCAAGGTGCTCCACGTTCGACTGTCGAACTTCGGCACCACCTTGATCAGCGGCGTGTGCGATTAGACCTGCCGTCTCAGCCACCTGCTGGACATCACAGACATCGTCGCGAGCCTGGTCCACCTCCGCCAAGATTATCTGGCGGAACATCGCCAAGGACGTCGCATTCCCCGGCGCCTGACCCAGCAGTTGCTGCTACTGGGTCACCGTACCACCGTAAATGTCTGCCGCCGATTTTTGACTCGACAGGAGACGTACACTGGGTCGTGGACCGCTTCGTGGCGCACGAGGATCAGACGCCCCCTTCGGACGCTGAAGCAATCAGGCGCTGCCACTCCACGGCGTCGGTATCACGTGCGCTGGCTTGGGTTCCCACCTCCCGGTACCCACCTCGTGCGATCGCGAGCGTGAGAGTCGTGCACTCCGAGCACGACCATGCGGAGACCTCGATCGTAAACGACTGCGGCCTCGGTCATGATGCCGCTCGCGCGAGTCATCTTGCGCACGGTCGCGCGCAGCAATACCCCGCGCGACGATTCCTACCTCTAGAAGAAGGCTGGCGAAATTCGGAGAGCGATCGCTCGTAGTAGCCGATCCAAGCACGCTCGTTGTTGGACAGCGGACGCACATAAAGGTGCTCCTCCCAGTCGGCGCGCGTGGGACGCGCTCCCGATGAACACGTCTCACATCCCTCGGCTACATGGACGTAGCACAATCGATCCTGTTGCCAGGCGCTCATGCATATGCGAGTGCGCAACATAGGCAGCGAGTGTCGTTGGTGGATTTCCTCCTGAGTCGCGATCCAGTCGAGCAGCGAGAGTCCGCTCACGCGGGTCTTGGATCCAGCGCTTGATGAAAGCGCACCACGAGGTCTGCAGCGACGTGTAGTCCAACCCTTTGGTCCGCTTGCCCCAAACCCCTCGGAAGCGCTGCCAGAGTCGAACCATCGTCTCTCATGTGTCGGGCTCAACAGCGCCGCTGATGTCGTACAGGGGCCAAGGGCGTAGCTCGGACTCCATCGAGTATCCCTCCAGCGACGAAATGTTGGCCGGTGCCACGGTGACGGATTGGTCGTTAATGTCACTTGGGCCATTGGTGCCTGTGCTGGCTCGGTTGTCGCAGGTGTCGCTGGCGCCGCAGACGCCGGTGTCGCGTGAGCCTCGCCTTCATGCGCTCCTTCGTGCTCTCCCCCGCGTACCGTGTTCATCGCGCTATCTCGTCGTGCCGCTCGTTCGGTTGTGGTCGAGTTCTTCTCGGGCACGGCATCTTCCGCCGCGTCGCATACGCTGTCTCTCGTCGTCTCCATTTTTCAATCATATCGCGCCGTTGGCGCTCCCTTGAGAGGTGTGTGTGATGTAACGTCTCCACGTTACATTATCAGGTGCATTGGCAGCGCCTTTACGTTTGTATGTAGGGTTTTATTACGGTATTACATGAGTAGGTAGGGTTTTGCTCACAGACCGGCTGGTCCGGCTATGTATCGTGTGTCGCTGACTGATTGGAGCATTTTATTTCGAAGATAAATAAAATTCAGAGTTGAATTTTAACCCGCTTCCTCAGAGCCGCTTACGTGTAAGCAAGTAACGGCGCACCTGGCCCGTTACAGACAAAGTATGTTGAACCCGCATGCGATATCGTGAATGCTGTCTACTTGGAAATGGTTGTGTAGAGTTTCAAGTAGCTCCATCTGGCACAGCGTCTTCACAAAAGAAAGGGCCTGTGTGTGTTTTCTCGCGGCATCATCCAGATCCAACCTAAATGGAGCTCTGGCGAACGTCGACGATGATGAAACGCGCCGCATTAGGGTCCAAAATAAGGATACATACATCGGCATTGCATTCTTCTATCCAACTTCATACGCTTGCGGGTATCTTTTCTCAATCATGACTGCACATGACCTACCATTGAAGTCCGACAAAAGGACCTATACGAAGACGAAGTAGTTGTCGAAGGACTCAGCTCATTAAGGTTGCAGGCCACTTGGACACTCGTCAGTCTCAATGCCATCGATAGACAGCACTGTTCAGAATGAAAGACTTGTATATGGTGATAAGGCAGAATATTATCTACGGCTCGTATCAGACATCGCCAGCTATTAGAGGACGGCATCTTTTAGTACAACGCTGGGGAATGCGACATTTCGCGGACCTGCTCAGAAAGTATCCGCCGTATTAAAAGGCAACGGTAGTGAGGACAAAGCTCATGTCGTTGGTGGCAAGCTTTACTGATTCCCTCGGCTAGCAACTGGCACCTCCTACTACTACGTGGGACGTTTCTCACGTTCAGTTCTTTGACGGCGGTTCTAAAGGTAACGCAGGATCAGGTGGATCAGGACCAGTCTTTGTGTTGGTGGCTCAGTGAGCGCCGATCTAACAGTTACCCCGGGGCATCAGCATGGCGTAAGAAGAGTAACCAACAATACAGCGGAGTATCCCTACTGCTCGGATTACGACATAACTTGCGTTGCTAGAAAGCGCAGAATATCATGCTTGGGTCACTCCACTGATCAGTTATTTCATAGGCAAAATAGCTTCGTGAATTATTTAGGCTTTGACTGATTTCTTGCATCACATCGTTAGTAAAGCATATACTTGGCTTTCATCCATTTGCTGAGTGGCTTTATGGTCATGATACTTTGTCGGAGAGAGCGGACGGCAAGATAGTGGATGAGACTGGTCGCTCCCAGCAACTTACACGTCCAGTCCATGCATGAGGCTATCGAACAACCACGGTTGCTACTTAGCCCGTTGATTTGGTGTAAGCGAAGCTACGCACCATATCGTTGTATTGATAGCAAAAAAAGCAACATCAGGACAAGTAGCCAGGCCAACAGCAACGCAGTGCAGAATTATAAGGAAGTCTGCATCTGGCACTCTACATCAGTTCTCAATTCCCCATCATGAGAGCCAATTCGAGATTGCTGTCCTGAGTACAAGGGCCGCGAGAGCACGCTGTGAACAACTAGTGCGACACTCTCACAGAAAAAAGATGTCCGCAGCTGGCAGCACTGAGAACCCGAGACTTTTTCTTAACCGTAATCGTAAGCCTACCAACCGGCCAGAGTCAGCAGTCCTTAGTGAGAGAATCTTCATCAATGGGTGAGAACAGCAACGCAGAGGGAGAGAGAGAGTGAGAGGGGGGAGAGAACAGTGGATAAGTAGTGCGCAGTGTATGTAGTGTGTGTTTGCACAGAGCGAAAAAATCGGCTGCTAAAAAGCCCCCCCCTCCGATATTAGATATTTTGCTTCAATCGCGCCCACCACTTCCCAAAGGTCTCTCCGGGGAGCGGCTTTTGACTTTGACGTGGGCGTGAGTTCTAGATCAGTGTGCAACTCATCATTCAGATTATGGCGACTTGGCGTCTCGGAATAGCACCTAGCTTTGACTCCGGCAATTTACGACGCACATTACCTCCTCTTTTTTATGGAGTATCGCGAGGTAACGTTGGAGCGGGTGGACCAGGCTCAATTGTCGTCAAGCGGAGATCATATGACTTTCCAGAATGACAAAACGGCTCCCCACACACGACCAACAACGTTGCGGAATATCAAGGGCTTCTGCACGGAATGCGACGGGCTCGGCGCATCTACTGGACTCCCCTTCATGTAGTTGTGGACTCGGCCCATATCCCCAAGCAACACGAACACTGGAAGTTTCCACGCAACAAACGACTAGAGCAATTCTATCAAAAAATGTCTTGATTGGCCGTTGCGATCCCAGTGACCTCATAGACACACCACTACCTGGATCACAACAAAATGGCCGATTTGGCCGCGAACTGAGCAATGAAACCAAGCGATCGAAGTCGTTGCCACCTGGCAGGCTCTCATCCCTAATCAATTCGACGCGGCTCTCCTCTCTTCAAATCCCAACCCATTATCTCATGCCTTGACGAGTCGCGATGCGGTCGCTGAACACCGGAGTAGTTAGTTATTTGTGTAAAGCATGCTGCCAGAGATACAAGTACACGACACGAATAGATATCGTCATTATCCCAAAGTAGCACAATATACCATATTAAAAACACAAACAAATAAAAATAATTGAGATCAGGCAGCCAACACCACGCCTAGCGAGCAAATGCGTTAGATAATACTTTATCGTAATACAGTAAGTGAGGAGGCGTAGGCTGAACTTCTAATTTCAGTTTCAATTGTTGTGGTACATTGTGCTACTTAAACAGAACTTCAATTATGCGATTTCCGGCCGAGAAGAAGCGCAGCGCAGCAAGCTGGAGCGGAGAAGAAAATCACCTTTTAAGGCTAACAAAAGACAACGTCAGAACTCATTCAGTCGAAGGCACTCCACAGGATCCACCTAACCATGGTGTCTTGCTGGTGGTGCTGCAAAGGTTTTAACCCCTCTCCCTCGCGGGCGATATGGTTTTTCCTCGCACCTATGTATTGATCAGATTCAGTGGCCGGATGCACTGCAATGCCAATATGAAGCTTCAGTTGCCCAGCGCCATCGGTCGATCAGCACGCTAAGGCGCACCTCGACCAAGTTCGATGCCGCGCCAGCGAATGGGCAAACAGACACTCAAGATTTTAACCTGCCCTCTATCCCCTCAGGGTAAGCCTCAATGAATCTGTTCTTTTCCCCATGCTATCATTGTCCTTCTCTAAAAAATCCTACTTCGGTGTCCTGATCTTTAACTTCAGATGGCTGAAAGAAGCCGCGCTTGTCTTGTGGTTGATGTGGTTGTCTTCTCCGGTGGCACTAAGCCGAATTTGGCCTAGATGCAGCCAACGATCAACCTTCTTAAGAAGGAGCTAAGGGATGAAGAAATCGAGGGGAGCGCTTTACGATGATTTCACGTGCTTGACGCCAAAGAACGGAAATACAGACAAGCCTGTTCAGTGCCGGGTGCGCTGCGATGTCGATCAGGCCGAGCTTCTAGTCAATGGACACAGGTCGCCGACGAACCTAGTCCTTGCTGTTGCCGTTCGACTCTGTTCGCCAAGGTCAAAGACAACAGGGACAGCGAAGGAACGACACGTATAAATACATGCTGCCAGCTGGCGATTTGCACAGCATAAATATCTATAGTATGGATTTCTTACGGGACCGCATCACAACCAGGAAGCAAATCATCATCGGACTACACATAGTGTGCAGAATGGAATAGAATTTTATCATTCTCACGAGCACTGCGCTTGAGACTTTCAATAATGATTGATTGGCATGTAATCGTTTCCTCTTTCGAGTCCGCGAAGTTGTTAGGTTGATGATTGGGAGTAGGCTCTGATCAGATTAATTGCTGTAGGTCACACTTGTGCATGAATTACTGTCGCGAACGATAAGCTGCTGCACCCCAGGAATGATTAGATTGCTTCTATGCGCTACCAATATACGTGTGTGTGCTGAGCAGATTGAAATTTCATTGTAGTCGACAATTATTCAACAGTGAAAGAATGGTTCCACTGTCAAACTTCGCTCATAACTCCACTCGTTGCTTGGTTGATTTTACAGAATGACTACTTATCCAAACACATAGTCAGTGGCTTCAGTCTGCTGGACGATCGCTGTCATGATCAACGCAGTTGATGCGGCAAGCTGATTGACAGTAAGCACTAGGCTTTCCTTCTGTAACCCAACATGCGTGACTACACCATGAAAATGGTCAACTGAGTCCTACAAGTACATGCAGCTGTTCTGTATCGTCATTGCACTCGTGGAGGCATCGCGTTGGGCTGAAGTGCTGACAGCATCCAATCTGACAGTGTTGGGCATGTTGGCGTAAAAGCATTGCGCAACTAGTAACCTGGGAAAGCAGTACGTCAATGAAAGAGCACCCTTGTGACACATCGAAAGAGCATCCTTTGGAATCGATCGCTTGATGTTGATTGAGGGGTGGCTATATAGACAAGAGTGCGTTTCCTTTGATTCGTTGCGAAGTTCAGTCTTGTCGGTGCGGGATACCTTAAGCATCGGTTGAACTTTAAGCATGGAGAAAATGAAATCCTTTTGTCTGGTACGGTTGGGTCTTCGATGTTAGGATTGCACTTGGCAGTCCTCCCGACATGTCTCTGCCTTTGACGCGTGGCTCTGATAGTCAGTTGAAAAAGCACGCGTGTCAAGCCATGATGCTCGGTTGTGATTGACTGAAAGATTCTGGCTCTATCATCTGATTGGCCGAAAGGACGATGCCTGCAATCTGATTGGCCAGATGCACCACTTCAAGTATGGGAGCTGGTAAAGCCACTACCCCAAATGGCTAACCACGCTACCCCCTTATCTGATTAAGTAAATAGTTTAATTAAAAAGGAGGCAATAAGTACGAGTGTACCAAGAGGCTAAGTTCGGTGCGAACCAACATAAAGTTCGGTGATGGTGCTGCGGTGGATATCGAAGTACCGACCAAGTGAAAGTTTAAATACGACCAGCGTTTCAAACTATTCCAGACTGGGTTGAGTGGCGTCAACCTGTAACGTAAATGCTTCTTCATGGGTCTAAATCGAACAGACTGTGGGTGCCCGCTATTACCCCGAACACTGAGAAACGTAAAGCCCGCCGCACTTACCCCGGTGGATACAGTACATGCAGACCGTTAGAGTGGGTGCGAGGGAACGATTGACTGTCCTATTTGTGCACCCGTACACTCAATGCTAGAGAGCCAAAAATTGTTTCCTGGAAAAACATAGGCTGCGAGACGAGTAGTCTTCAAAGTCCATAACCCGAAATTGGACTCAAGGCGAGCCAAATTTACGCCAAGCTCGTTCACCAACACCCCGATCTCATTATCACTCGCAAAGATATATACAACGAGGTTGCAAAAGTTCGGAAAGAACTGCTCTCTGGGAAGACTCCGGTTGAGTACCTATTTTCCAGGTTGAATCATGACAAGTTCTGGTTTCGAGCCAAGCAAGACCCCAAGCTTCGCCTTTCGCTCAGTTGACCAAGGCGCGAACTGAAGACGAATATAAAGAGCTCAAGAAAGAGCTTCACCGGCTAAGCCCCAGCGAAGACGAATATGTAGATGATGTCTAGCTCAATATTTGGAAGAAAAAAAGAATTGTTTGTGTTTGGATGAATGAAGTTGTTCATTTTGGTATGCACACAACATCACGAGTGGATGGTTATCACGCTACTATGAAGGCATGGCTTAATACATCTCAAGGCGATCTCTTGACTATCCATCTTTGTTTGCAGCACTGGTGGAGGCAGTCGTTTGATGAACACCAAAAACTGGTGTCCGATTCTTAAATCAAAGTGCCAAGAACTCTTCGCCTTGGTATCTTTTCAGCGGTAATTCGAAAGATCCACGAGTATCCACTGATTTTGTGTCGTCAACTTTTGGAAAAGCCAGTGGGTGCAATTTACTCTGGTGTACTCACGTATACCATGGGTATCTCTTGCAAAGCAAACTTTTGATCATTATTGCAGACGGGCGGTCACTGTTCCCGTCTGATTTTCATTGCCATTGGTGGATTATCAGAAATCAATCTCCGGCACCCGCACCGGCTACCATCCTTGAGCCTGATACCATTGCCAACAGGCGAGCAATGTAACGGGCCGGGTGCGCCGTTACTTTCTTACACGTAAGCGGCTCTGAGGAAGCGGGTAAATTCAACTTTGAATTTTATTTATCTTTGAAATACAATGCTCCAACCTGATTGGCTGAAATTTGGGCTGCGTCCCAAATATCGTCGAATCAGTTAGCGACACGCGACACACAGCCGGACCAACCGGTCTGTGTGCAAAACCCTATCTACTTACGTAATACCGTAATAAAACCCTACATACAAATGTAAAGGCGCAACCAATGCACCTGATAATGTAACGGGGATACGCCCCGTTAGAAGCAAGAACTCGTCCAGATCGACGACTGCGAGGTTCAGGCTTGACAGGCACTAGACGAGACCCATCTGCCTTTGAGATCTCCAACCAAGGCACTCCTTTTACTTTGACACAGCGCAGACGCAGAAGAACAGTACCAAGCGTAGTCACGACATCTTCTGGCTTGTATCAGCGATCAGACGGGATTCCTCGACCAAATTTGACTCCCAAGCATCGCAGAGCTTCGGATTCAGCTGCGGAACCCATTTTGCCAGCATGCGATTGAATATGGTTCAATCTGCACTACCAGCTCAGTCCTCTAAGACAAATCCACCTCCAGCATCAGATGCCATGCTCACCCCGTTCCCTCCATAAACCCAGTTTTTGGCAATATCCGTCTATTTACATGAACACTCTTCTCTCCCAGGCTATCATGTCCTCGACACCAGCCCGGACAGACGAGGAACAGAGCCACCGCCAAATAAGCTAAAAATTAGATTTGAGATAATTACCTAAATTTTAGACTCCACCACAGTATTACCCTTTAATTCACCGTAGTTAATGACATAAATACGGTAGCAGTGTTGGTTCGCACCGAACTTAGCCTCTTGGTACACTCGTACTTATTGCCTCCCTTTTAAGTAAACTATTTACTTAATCAGGTAAGGGGGTAGTGTGGTTAGCCAGTTGGGGTAGTGGCATTAGCAACTCCCTTCAAGTATTCTCACGTATCCTGTTGGATCGGGTGGACACAAGGACTTTGACACGCTGTAAGTTGAGAACGAGGCATCGCCCGAAGAAGGTAAAGGTAAACAAATGATCTATAGGACCTATAGATGTGATTGTATGTGCTAGGTTTTGCATAACTACCCTTTAATTCACTTTCGGATTATCCACCAACTACGCTCACCTACGCCTGCTTCTTCGTTCACTTCAAGAGGTTATGAGCCCAAGCTACTCTGGCATGGACAAGCTTGTCGAAGACAACTGCTTCCACTGGGAGTACAACATGCGAATGAAGCTCGCACGGAAGGGATTGCTGCCGCACATCGTGAAGTCAGAGTTCGACCAGATAAGCAACCGCAACTCGGATCTGTGGAAGATGAACGGTCTGAAAGCCCTTAGAGTGATCGCTGGTGAAGTCAGCGCAACAGTCCAGGTCCACATCCGAGATGCACTCAACGAGACGACCGCGTGGCAAATCCTGCAAGCTCACTTCAACCGCAGCTCGCTGAAGAACCGTTTCCTCATCACCACGAAGCTGCAAACTTTCAAGATAGGGCCTGGTGCGCGATTTGCCGAACCTGTCGAGAAGTTAAAGGAGCTCGTAGTCAAGATGGACACCATCGGAGAGCGCCTGGACGAAACGCGGCAGATTGTACTGCTGCTGGGAAGTCTTACTGAAAACTATCGGCTCCTTTCAAGCTTCCTTGAGAACACGCCAAACGTCACACTCGCTCATGTGATCGAGACCTTCTCAAGTGTCGAAGCCTCGAATGAATCGTCATCGGCTCGCGGGCGCGCATTTGCATCGAAGCAAACCAAGCGCAAGTTCGTGGGTCGCTGCAACTACTGCGGTATGAAGGGTCACAAGTAAGCGGGGTGCCGCAAGAAGAAGGCGGACGAAGGCCAGGGGCATCGTGCTGAAGGAGCGAACCCACGCCTTGCGTTCACTGCCAACGTCACGTTGGCAAAGTCCGAAAGGCTCGTGGACTCTGGTGCAAGCTCGCACATGAGATGCGTGCGGGATTGTATTACTACGCGAACAGAAGGCACAGGTCCGGATCGTAATTGCGGATGGCACAAAGATCAACGCGGTTGCAATTGGCACGGTCGAGTTGAAATTGAAGAACGGTACCACAGTCACGCTCTCGGATACTCTATACATTCGGGACGTTGACGGAAGCTTGATATCCGTATCCAAGCTCGCTGAGAAGAACGTCGTGGCTGAGTTCAGCAAAGACAAGTGTGTCTTTCGCTTCAAGAAGCCCCTGTTATGGAAGCCAAGCGCTGTGAGAGCATCTACAAGCTCGAGACACGGGAATTGCCAAGTGGCACGAGCACCGAAGGAAGCATGGGCTGTTATGCATGCACGCCTAGGCCACATCCCGTTCAAGCGCTACGAGCAGATACGCACCATGGCGGACGGTCTACCGAGCATCACTAAGGAAGCCGACGTCGACGCTGTGTGCACAGGATGTTGCATTGGAAAGATGAAAGAAGACAACTTTCCAAGAAATCCGGAGAAGACAGTCAAGACCATGCGGGCGCTTGAGCTGATTCACACCGATGTGATGTGGCCTATGCAGACAAAGACCCCATCCGGTAACACGTACGTAGTGACATTCATCGATGACTACTCACGCTACGTTACGACTTACCTCATGCGGGAGAAGTCTGAAGTCCTTGACAAGTTGAGGTTGTTCAAGGCTGAAATGGAGAATGCGACCGACGCCAAGATCAAGCGCCTACGTTCCGACAACGGCGGCGAGTACACGGGTGGTCGAATTGAGGAGTTCCTCAGCGAACACAGCATCAAGAACGAGAAGACCGTGCCTTATACGCCTCAGCAGAACGGTCTGGCTGAGCGCATGAACCGGAGCCTAGTTGAGATGGCTCGCTGTATGTAAAAAAAACTTTTGTAGTTTTGACCAAGATATCTAAATATTGAACATTGTTGCATGGAAAGAGAAAGGCAAGTGGCTAGACATAGGCTGTACACTGAACTAGGACCACACCGGATATAATTGCACATGTTGTCTTTTTTTTCAAGATAGTTACGTCTGGTCCGCATAGTCTTCAAGTTGAAGTGCATTTTATTTACCTGATAACTATCTAAATCTGGGTTGGACAGTGTTGTAATTTAATGTGAACTACACTACTGTGATCAAACCAAGACCAGGACAAAAAAATAGAAACGGATATTTAGTGTGGACTACAAAATTGTGAGCAAACCAGGACAAAAAATAGAAACGGATATCTCTATTCTATTTCTAAACTGAATAACTCTTTTAGATCAAATGGCGCCTTACAGTAAGGGCATGGGAAATGGCCTTCCCGACGGCCGTAGACTGGGTCACGCTTTTGATGATTGTTTGCCATGATCGTGAAGCACTTGAAGTGCAATGGGTGTGTGCAGTTTTGTCAGATCCCACCCATTTTCGAACGGGTCCTGCCCAGATCTGAAACTTTAGTAGCTTAGGAACATAAATTAAGCGCTTTCGGTCTGCATCACGAGCTCGTTCGCGCTCACGTCCTTTTTTCTCACGAGCTGCTTTAGCCCGTGGGTTTCTACGCTCCTTGCACACGCGGCGCTCTTGTTGCTGGAGCATATTCCTCTTGCATGCAAACCCCGCGTTGCATTTTTTGCAGATGAAGGGTTTCATGGTGATGAGTTGCAAAATTGACAAATGTAAAGGCTTTTCTGAATTTTTCAGACGAGCCCCCTCATCCAGTCGTTCACCCGAAGAGGTATCCGCAGAGGATACCGCGAGACTCTTCATCGAAAATGTCTTTAGACATCACATGAAAGTTCTGGATGGAGCTGTTTCGGGTGCTAGACACCAAATTGAAAATGTCAACAGCGGATCATCCGCAGACGGATGGCCAGACGGAGCGAGTGACTCGGGTTCTGAAGGATGTCCTGCGCAGTGTGTGCGCGGACACGCCCAAGAAGTGGGCTGTGGCTTTGCCGCTCTTGGAGTTCGCGTTGAACAACGCAATACACGCCTCAACATGTTTTACACCGTTCTACGTGAACGGATTACGCCACCCTCGCGTCCCTTTGGCGGTTTCGGAAACCCAAGGGACGGCTGCAGCACCAGACGAACCACGTGGTTCCAATTTGGGTGTGGGAGAGATCCGGCAAAAAATCGCCTCTCAGCTTACCGAAGTAAGCACTGTGGCGCTGCGGAATCAGCTTAGTGCGTTTATAACGCAAAGGCTCACGGTATTGAGCAGGGTGCGCGATGCGATGGCAGCTGCACAAGACAAGCAAAAGGAAAATGCTGATCGTCAAGGACGAAAGAACACAACGGTGTTTAATGTAGGGGGCCAAGTGTTATTAAACGCTAAGAATCTGCCTACAGATGCAGTCTCTGCTGTTGGAGCCAACAAGATGAGACCGCGCTTCGTGGGATCATTCACGGTCTAGGCACGGAGAGGCAATGCGTACACATTGGACCTTCCCTCCTCGAGGAGGACTCATCCGACGTTTTACGTTGGCTTACTTAAGCTTTATCTTGACCCCCAGCTGGGCAAGATGACGTAGATGAATGCGGTATCCAGTCGGCAGATGGGTGGTCAGGACGGCAACCACCGGCGGGCTCCGAGCCTTGAGGATCGACACGATCAGGCTGCGGAGCGAATTGCGCAGGATCACCGTGACGCTGGTCACGAGGCGCAGACCAGGACTCATACGAGCCACGATGGTCAGAGCGATGCGAACAAACATCAACAATATGGTCGTAGCGACCGCGATCGTCACGATAGGACGGATCGTACGCGGAACCCTGATGGGCATACGGACGATAGTCCTGACGATGGACAGACGCATCAGCAATCGAGCTCAGAGCCGTCACCTGCCCACGGAGCTCGGCGTACCGGTCGTACGACACGAAGTAGTACGACAGGTTCCCGAGATATGAACCCGTCTGGCGTTGGAACCGCTCAAGCTTATCGAGCCGGGGCTCAGCAGCACGAGTCTGCTCAAAGCGACTCTCAAGTGCCGAGACTCGAGCGGTTTGCAAAGCAAGAACCTTCTCAAGGTCCAGGACGGCCTTCGAGAGGTCGTCGACCTGCTGCTGAAGGTCAGAGACCCCTGCGGCCGCCGCCGGCACTGCTGAGCTGTGATGGCCAACGCTACAACCATATTCAAACGCTGTTGCGTCAGCGTTTGAGACATGGGCGTACGATGATCCACGTACGCTGGAAGGGCTACGGCCCTGAGTACGACTCCTGAAAGTTGGTTGAGAACCTCCAGGCGGATGTTCCGGACCTCGTTGTCGCTTTTGAGAAGCGACACGGTCCGATCCGACGTGCGGCAGGCTCCGAGTAGGAACGCTGCTAGAGACTGCATCGGTTGTGCGGAACCGATAGCCTCGTTGAGTAGGAGTGGCAACTTTGGCCCGCTCCTCATCCGCACGATGATGGCTGTGATCAGCCGATTTGCAACGAGCTTCGCGTACTCAAAACGCAAGCGGCGCTCCTCCAAAATAGCATCAACGCTATTGCGCGCAAGGGCGACCTCGGGGTCCAGGCCCTTGGCGAAAAGGTAGCGCCGGAAGCGACCCTCCTGCTGGTCGAGCGTGAAGTGCGGGCTGGTCAAGTGGGGCACGCCGTCAATCTTTTGGACAGACGCCCCAAGCCCATAGCCCTTGAGTCGCTGACGATACATTGACTCTTCGAAATATTCAGGCGTCAGCTGAATAACAACTTCACGTCGAAGCATATCGATCTCAGGACCGGGAGGCATATCGCTCAGAGGAACGACACGCGTCTGTGGACGCTATGTTCCCATCTCGTTATTGAGGTCATTGGAGATGACCTGCGTCTGTGTTGACGCAGCTTGCGTCTAGCGGGATTGCCGAGACGAAGCATAACGAGACTGAGACCGAGACAGAGAGCGGTTGGTCGAGCGTGGCGCTGAAGTGGAGCGGCCACGAGTATGCGAGGCATACGAGCTCGAGGAAGAGCAACAGGACCAGCATCTACGACGCTTACGGGAATAGCGTGGACGCGAAGATGATTGCGATCGATCACGTCCACGAGAAGATGAGCGAGAACGCCCGCCACCATGCGAAGGTGAGCGGCGGCTTCTGCTATCACAGTCCTCCTCGACCAACTCGCCAGACTAGCGCGAACGAGAACGCGAACGAGCTGACGGTGTAGCAGCTTTGGCATTGGCTTTGAGGCCTTTGCGCTGTACACGCTGTGGATCCGGACCCTAAGAGTGGGTTGGATCGCGACTAGAGTGTGTGCCAGCAGGCAACACAGTCGCATGGGTTGTCTCAGAATCAGGAGAACGACGAGGCGGTGTAAGCGCTTTTCTCATCGACTGCAGTGAAAGGCCACTGTAGAGAAGGCGTCCGTGGACTGCGCTTCTCCTCGAGGTCATCCTCATCATAGTCGATGAGATCCTCCTCGTTGCCCGAAGCAAGATCAAGGATCGGCTCAGCCTATGAGGGCTTGGAGCGATCCCTAGTGGGCTCAGCCTTTGAGGGCTTGGAGCGATACTCAGAGAGTGTCATGATCTTGGGCAGTGTGGAGCCCTTAGGCGCAGGGTCGGATGACTCCGTGCGCCCGGATGCAGCCTTGCTCGAGGAGCCGCTGCCATCTGCATCTTGAGAGGACGTCACAGCGACGTCGGGCTCCACAGCCAGCGCATCAACAGAGTCCTTAGACTCAACACCCTTGGCGGGCGCCTTCGACTCATCAGAGTCGGAGCGCATGTCCTGGGTGTCCTGCCCATCGGACTCGGACTCCGGTGCAGGAATTCTCTTGTGCGCAGGCACGACCGGCTCGGGTGGCACCTTTGCACCCGGAGCGCGGTGGGCAGGCGACTTGCTGTCGGCAGCAGTCGATGCCTTGGTGCCCTTGGCCTTTACCTTTGAGGTTTTTTGCCGGGCGCCGTAGTCGGTGGGGCGGCGCTCTTCTTGCGAGCCACCGCAGGCTTGAATGCCGCTTGAGAGCGAGCATCAGGTTCGGATGAACCACGCGTGTCCATAGGCACCGACGCCGGAGCGTCAGTGGCCTTCTTGGCGGCGGCTGCGCCGCGCGCCTTGGCTTCCTTGGTCGTCGGCATGAGGGTCTTGTTTGAAATCGACCCAACGACAAGGAAGGGACCGCTGTCCCTTATGCGAGAGAACAAACTAAGTGTTCCTCGTTTTAAGTGGGAGGTGAAGTAACAGGGTTACAGTTAAAGGTTATGTTACGAACAGATATCGCGTAGTCACTCCGAAGGGGTGGCACTACCCGTGGTGTGGTGCACCTCAAGCTCTCTTATAGAGAGGGTCCACTGTACGGTGGGTACCAGTTGAACTACCACCATGGTCTATTGCATAAGCATATTTGTACTTAAGTGTACCAAAGTTTGGGTACACAGGAATCTCCATAGCCCCCGCAGAAATCAGGCTATCACATTAGAAGGGGTATGTAGTTAGGTAGGATAAATCCAGTAGGAGCCAGTCTAAGTGCGGATAGGCTAAATATACTCAGTCTTAAATCTACTTCCTCTGTAGTAAGTCGCGCCAAGGACTAGCGCGACAGAATTAGCTTCACGCACCATCGTGCTGTGTGACCTCCGTCACAACACGCGTACCACGTCAACACGTTCGACATCGATGCCAGTAGGGCACCCCGCCCCTACTGGTGTCCCGAGTTTTCGCAACTCGGGGACCTTGCTGACCCCGACAGTCAGCCTGAGCAGGTCGCTGGCGAGATGACGGCGATGGTGCCATGCACTCGAAGGCCATATGGCCTTCTCTCTTGCATTTGTGGCAAATCCGCTGTCTCACCATTGGCTAACGCACTGAAGAGTCTCTTCTCTTCCAAGGCTTTTTCGACTTCGTCGAACTGTCCACGATGGATAGGTCCATTGGTTCTGGACCGTGGTACGCAGAGTGATTAACTCTGGACGAACGAACCATTGGTTCGTGGGCGTACGTGCGCGCATGCTGCATCGAGCGTAGAGGGCTGTTCTCTGAACATATGAGTCTTCACAGAGCCTGTCCGATGGCCCGTCATAAACGTCACGACTTGCGTCATTGGCGTAAGTGGATCATCAACGATAGATCCCACGAGAAATGGTGCGTGTTGGATGTACGAGTGTACATCCATCTTTCCTTGACGTAAGGAGAGGAATTGCGCCCTTGCGCGGAACTGAGACTGCGGAGGCTCAAACGATTACTTGAGCTCCTTCTCAAACTCCACAAACGTGGAGAAACAACACTTGTCGGACAGCTTGCGGCCATAAGCCCAAGCTCGTGCTCGTCTGCTCAACGCGGAGCGAAAGCTACCATGAGCTTATCGTCCGTGATGCCTCTGACATCATTCGCAACCGACAGCTCGGTTAGCCAACGGGGAAGTGGTTCTCCGTCACAGGAGTATGGCGTCACAGCCAGCTTCAGTACCTCAGGTCGTGAGCCTGTGTTGGCCGTGCGCCCGCACGCGATTTTCATTGTATATGCAGTGATAGCCGCAATCTGCCCTTCGGGCATCATGCTCTGCATCATGGTGAGGGTAGCGCCCTCGCCTATCGCTTCTCCCCTGCGATTCAGGATGAGCCATTGCTCATCTGCGAAATGAGAGAACTCGGCTCTCACTTGTTCTTCGCCATGGGCGAACATCTCGTACTCCATAATGATGGAGAGAGGTTTGGTCATCGGAAGGACCACAAAGTGCCACCAGGTGTAAAGGGATAGCCATTACAGTCTTGACACCATATAAGAGCACGATTGGTCCCCCAGCAACAGCCTTGCTCTTATATCCGACTGTACTTTGCTCTATCAAAACAAGGTGATATCACTCATCTTATGCCAAAACATGACTCAAAAATCTGCGTCATTTTGAAAACAAGGTATATTCAAATGAACGATTAGGGAATCGAAGTGGCGACCATAGCCACGTCAAGTATCAGTGTCAACACAGACAGGTAGAATGAGTCACGAGGTTACCTCCGCTTTCTGGTGCGCAACAGGAAGTGGTCACTTGTGGAAGGCTGCAATGGACCGCAGCGACTACGACCTAGCGAAGCCAGGGGTGAAGTGACTTTTTACTTGACATCCTCCTCGCTGGCTACGTCGAAGAAGGAGCTGATTTTTGGCTGCTTCATACTCGCCAGCATCATCTCTCGGGCATGAACCAGCATCCCTTCGAGCTCCGTGTAGCAATGGCCTTGAGAGAATGCGTACACCGATAGCTGTTGACAGGCGAGGAGCGCCTCGCGGTGGGAGAAGACCGCAGCACTCTCTTCGCCTTCGTCATCGGAGGGCTCGACGTCCGGCTCGTCGTCCTCATCCGGTGCAGTATTGACAGGGACGGCGTCCTCGATCTCGACATTAACTTCCGCGTCGAGAGGATCATCCAGGTCGAGATGCTTGATCAGCGCGTGCAGCTCTGGAAGATCTCCTTCGACGCGGGGGTCGTTGTCAGCCCGGAGGCCTGCGGCGACTGGCGCTGGGACAATTCCAGTGTGGATCCAGCAGTTGCGAATGGTGTTCTCCGAGACGCCAGCCCACGCCTCAACTGTGAACTTAATCGCCGTCCGGACGTCAGCGCGGCCAGCCGTACCGTCGGCGTCCAACTGGTCGATGACCCAGCGCACAAGCAGCTTCTTGTACTTGCACTTGAACGACTTGATGATCCCTGCATCCATCGGTTGCAGATACGCCGTGGTGTTGGGTGGGAGGACGACACGAACGTTGTTGATGTCGAGATCAACGTGCCCCGAGGCGTTGTCGACGAGAAGCAGAACACGATGCCCATGCATCTGGAGATTGAGGCGGTGAAGCCACTCTCCGTACACAGCCCTGGTCATCCAGGCTTTCTTGTTCCAGTAGTACTGGACGCCCAAACGCTCCACGTTGACACTCTTGAAACACCGTGTTGCTTGCTTGCGATGATGATCAGCGGAGGAAGCTTCTCGGTACCAGCCAAATTGCAGCCAAGGCCAACCGTAATGCGCGCCTTATCCTTCTTGCGGCCACGGATCTTCTTGGAAGCAAGCGACTGGCTCGGCAGCATGCGGAAGAAAAGACCCGTCTCGTCAAAGTTGAAGATGACTTCTGGGCTGTAGTCGTCGAGCAGCGCCGTAAGCTCGCGTCGCTGAGCCTCCAACGCGCTGACGTCCACGGAGCCAGCATCGCCATGCGCGACGCGAAGGCGGATGTTGTAGCGTCGCTTGAACTTCTGTACCCACGACATGGAGACCTGGCGAGGATGCACGAGCTCGTTCGCCTTCTCCCACAAGACGTAGTCGCTCAGCACGCCCGTGGGCTCATGGAGGTAGAAGAAGTCAAGGAGAAGCTCTTCCACCTCCGGATAATGCG
>JAADVF010000165.1:0-45637 GCA_023334555.1 Elongisporangium undulatum
AAGCTTATGCTTACGATTCCACGACGTTGCAAATGATAAATCGGGGAAGATCAGCTTGCCTGGACGACCAAAGTGCTACAAATCCTGGCCACAAAATTGGCAAGCATGGTTGTGATTTGTACAACAGTGCTCAACATTGGGAGTACGTTCTTGTCACTTCTTTAACACCAACTGCAACACCGAGCTACTCGACTGCAACGCCAACCAGCACGCCAATGACACCGAACTACGGTACAACTGCAACACCGAGCTACTCGACTGCAACACCAACCAACACGCCAATGACATCAAACTATGCTACTGGTACCCCGAGTTACGATACTACAACAGGGTTGGCAGGAACTACCGCAGGCACAAGCAGCACAACAATGACGCCTGCTAGTTACCCTAGTGGCACTATGGGTGGCACCACGATTACTACTAATGACAATACTACCGACACAATCTCACCAGGATACTCTGCTATCGCTACCAGTGGGCTCGCTACGACCACGTCGACATCGACTGGAAGCAACACCGGCATGACTACGACTGGTACGACTACGACTGCAGGAAGCACCGGTGTCACGACCACGACTGGTTCGGTGGGTGGAAGATTGAGTGGAAGTACGGATGGCTCATTTACTTTTATGCCTCTGGATATTTCGTCGGCTGGATCGAAGATTGATTCAGGACTTACGATACCGGCAAAGCGTGTTGAAGGCGACTGGAACCTGCTTGCTCCCTCGCACGAGACTATTGGCCGCGTTAAGACCGACAACTCTGACCTAGTTTCGTCTAACGACATCTTCCAGTATCTCCACAACATCAAGGAGAACGCCACGCTGGAGTACGACACCATTATCTACAGGTTCGAGCGCACGATGCGATGCGCAACAGCTGGCTTGCGTGAGTACGGCAAGGACTCAATCACTGAGGCGGAGTTTCACGGACTCGTCAACTGGATGTACAAGAACTGCACGGCCTCCATGGACTACATCGACAACTCACTGGTCGGTGACAGCTCTGGCTCGCTTGCTGACGTGGCGTCGCCTTCAAAGGACCAGGATACAACCAAGACGGAGCTCTACCTCGCGATCAAGAAACAGTTCATGAATGAGCAGGCGGAGATCGAAGGCAGTGCCAAGGCCGACAGTGTGCATGCTCAAAACGACCTCGCCCACAAGAAGAAGCTGTCAGATTGCATTCAGTCGGCGTACGAGCGCTTTAAGTACTTGGAAGACAGCTTGCGTGACGAAGACCTTCAGAGCGTCAGCACTTGGGTGAGCCAGACGTGCATGAAGGCCTGAGTCTCGTTGGTATGACTAGTGCAGTGCAAAGTTTCTTTCAAACTGATTACATATATGAGTTGCATAACTGAATCGAAATGAACCTGTTTTGCATTGGACTCTGTCGGTTCCATTGATTGCGCTCGATGCCTGCAACAATAGCTTCTTCTCGACAGTGGAATGCGTTCTTGCTCTCCTCTTTTGCGAGTTGCATCTATGGTGCCTTCTCGTTGGAATCAGATTCCATCAGATCTGGGTCCGGAATGACGGTATTCTCGCCAGAATGACGCTCACTCCGCATTCTATGGAAAGACCCAAAGACCCAGTCAGCCCAGTTTCATTCCCCAGAGACGGACGAATGCTGGGCATCGGCTTCAAGCTCAGCGACACGGCGCCGAGTGCGCTGGGGCCGCCGCTGCGCACCTTCGCCACGCGGGAGTTCGAGGCCCCGGGCGCCGCGCTGTCGCCCTCGCACGAGGACGCGCTGGACCGGTTCCTGCAGCTGAAGGCGGACGTGAACCTTGTGCGCACACCCTCGACGCTCTCGCGGCACGTGCTGCTGCGGTACGTAGCCCAGCTGCAGCGGCTGGAGGCCCGCGTGGAGTCCGTGGGCAGCAGTACCGCCGCGCAGTTGCAGCTGCCGTTCTCGTGGTACGACTCGTTCTGTCCGCGCAAGCAGGCCACGCAGCCCTCGCTGGCCTTCGAGCGCGCGGCCGCCATGTTCAATTACGGCGCGCTGGCCAGCCAACTTGGCGTGCAGACGGACCGCAGCGAGGGCGAGGGGCTCAAGGCGGCCTGCAAGCACTTCATGCAAGCGGCTGGCGCGTTCTCGGCTGTGAAGGACCAGATCATGACCCAGAGCATCGGCCCCACGACGCCCGACATGAGCGCCGAGGGGCTCGGCCTGCTCATCGACCTCATGCTAGCGCAGGCCCAGGCGTGCTTCTACGAGAAGGCCATCAAGGACCAGATGAAAGACGGCATCAAGGCCAAGCTCGTGCACCAGGCGCTGGCCTTCTACGTGGGCGCGCTGGACTACTGCAACTCGTCGGCGCTCAACGGCACGATCGACCGCACGTGGTCGGTGCACGTGCTGTTCCAGGTGCATTGCATGAAGGCGGCCATGCAGTACTGGCAGGCCAAGGCCTCCAAGGAGGCCGCGCTCGCCAGAGGCATCGGCTATGGGGAAGAGATCGCGCGGCTCATGGCGTCCGACGCCGAGTGCCAGGAAGCCATCAAGGTGGCCACGCAGCAAAGGCTACCGGCGTCGCTGCTGCAGTCGGCTCGCGCTCTGCAGCGCGTCGTGCTGGAGAACCTGCAGGCTGCGCAAAAGGACAACGCCAGCGTGTATCTGGAGAACGTGCCCAAGTTTACGGACCTGCCGGCCATCGGCAAGGCCGCTATGGTCAGACCCATGGCGCCCACGGACGAGGAGCTGGCCGAAGAGCTCAATGGTGTGGATCTGTTCGAGTCCTTCGTGCCCAATTTGCTGCAGGAACGAGCCACAGCCGTGAAGAATGAGGTGTACGAGATGCTGCAGGCCGCTACGGCGCGAGTGACGGCAAGTAATGACCAGGCGAAGCAGCAGCTGCACACGCTGGGACTGCCGGCCTCCATCGAGGCCTTTGAAAAGACCAGCGACAACGGCATCCCAATGGCGATCTGGCAGAAGATCCAGCATATCCAGACGACCAACCGACTGGTGCTGCTTCCTGGTGGAGAGAACGCGGCGGCTGCGTTCATGCGGCAACGGCTGCTGGAGAACCAGAGCGCGTCCGACAGTGCAGAGAAGAAGCTGCACGGCATTGAAACGCGGATGGCGGACGAGGAGATCGAAGACAACGTGTGCCGGCAGAATTATGGCGATCAGCGGTGGCCGCGCCCGCTGTCTTCGGACCTGAACCAGGGCTTCCGCATGGACGTGGATCGGTTCTATCGACTGGCCAAGGAAGCCAAGCAGTCGGACGAGATCGTGCGCGACAAGCTGAACGCCAACGCTGTGAATCTGGAGCTCCTTGCTCATCCCAAGGCTGCTCTAGACGCGCAGCTGCCGGCCTTGCAGCAGGAGCACTCCAGTTGCAAGCAGGAGATCGATGCGTTGTCGACTCTTTTGCTGCGCTTGGGGCATCTGGTGGACGAGAAAGACCAGATCGTGCACGATTTCTCAGCCTCGTACGAGAAATTCAATGCGCTGCCAGTGCTGCTGAGCTCTGGGGATTCCGCCAACGTCGACGCTGCGCTTGAGAGCGAGAAGCGATTCTTCCAGGACCACTTTGTGGGCAAGATCGAGACCGTTTGCGCCGAAGAAGCGGCCATCTTGCGTGAGGTGGAGACGGCCAACAGCCGATTCGAAGGCAAGCTGGCCCATGACAGTGTGATGCAGGACCGCAAGTCGTTTCTGCAGCAGCTGAGCGACGGTGTGGACGTGTTTGAGCAGCTGCAATCGCACGTGAAGGAAGGCAACAAGTTCTATGAGGAGCTGCGGGTTCGAATCGACCAGCTCCACCAGACAGTCGAGGACCATTGCGCGGCCAGAGAGATCGAAAAGCGCGAGCTGGAGCTGAGGATCAAAACGGACGATGAGCTCAAGCAGCGTGGGGCGGCCGATGCAGCTCTGGCTCAACAGATGATGAGCAACATGAGTGTGCGAGAAGACCACTCGGTGGACGACGCAGCACTGGCCAGACAGCTGGCAGGCGACGTGCCGCAGTATTTCCAGCCGGGATCGTACCAGTTCCAGCAGCAACCACAGGCGTCTCAGCAGCAGCAGCCACCGCCGAGCTATGACTACGCTCGCATGCAGAGCCAGCCGCACCCGTACACGCAGTACGAGCAGATACCAGGACGAGGCTATGCTGCACCACCAACAGCCCCAGCACCACCGGCGTATGCTAATTATTACAGCCAGCCTCCGCCTCAACAACAACAGCAGCAACAACAGCAGCGGCAGCAGCCTCCTCCCCCAGCGTACGACGGCTACCAGCAGTACCCAGGCGCCCAGTACGGCACGAGACCCGCATATCCACCAGGGGGATCGTCCGTTTAGGCGTCTTCCTAACGCCATGAATGAATGTTGCTGCCGCTTCAGTGCATTGGCTAACAAAGCATAGCGTTGTATTGCGTTACCACGTGCTTGGACTCCTAATAGCACACGCAACGGGAACTGGAACCCCTTCGCCTCTCCGACTTTAGTCTCGTCATTCCTAAAGCCACTCGCAATGCCGTCTGAGCAGCTGAAACACAGTAATGTCGAGGGGTCCGGCGACCACGATCGTTTGCTCGCGTTATGATCAGGCTCGGCGTCGTGAAGATACTAGCAAGTGCTCGGTCGTTGGTCCACGCTCTAGGCCACCAACACGTTTGTGTGCAACCACTTTGCTGCTCATTGATCAAGTAGAGCGATGAAGCAATTGAGAGCGCTGCGGGCAAAACGAGCCTCCTGGTGGTGGTGCTGCTGGTTCTTGTCCTGGCTGTTACTGGACGCAGAGGACGACACCGATTTGGAAACCGGCGGTCAAGATGGACACGCCGTATCCAGACATGGCAGGCCAGAAGCCATCTCAGACAAGGCGCCATATCCAGACTCGGCGTCACATTCACACACGTCGCCATGCCCAGCGGCCGCAAGTTGCTGCGGATTCTCGATCAGCATCTACAGGCCAAGCCATACACTGACACGGCAATTTGGGCTGTCTGGATCCCGACCAGCGTCCCTGCAACGAGTGTGAGAGCAGCATTGGGGAGGGATGTAAGCTATCCAAGACTTACACTTCTCCGTGCTGGTCACACGGTCCCAGGCGTCTGCGAGAGCGTCCCCAACCTCTGTCACTGGGCGTGTGCTGGCGATTCGCTCAAGCACCGTCTCGTTGTTGGCCATAGCTGGTGTCAATACGGTGTTCTCGTGGCTGAAGCGTTCGCAAGCACTCTCTATATCACGCATCACGCCTTGCATGCTTTGGCTGGACGATCGAACGCGATCAGAGCTGGCTGCATCCTTGGCAGCTAGCGAACGCATGGTCACTGCGCTCAACGCGATGTGGACATACGCGCGAGAGCTGATAACGATGGCCAGGCTGATGATATGGCCGATGAACGTGCCAACGTCCAAGATTATGCCTGTTGCTCATGGCTCCATGTGAGCGCCAACAACCCAGCTACTCTTGCCCAGTCGCGGGGTACACGACCAATGAAACGATCATCTTGTCTGATGTTGGCGTTGTATGCGGCCGATGAGTCCCTTGAACATTGCACGCCTGGATTATTCATCTGCTGTCCACAATTTCCGGTGCCCAAGCTTGCGCTTACGGTCCGCACCGCGCTGCTTCGGGAACAGTCTTCGCGCCATTCTGTCCAGGGAGGGCTGCATTGTTTGGAGACTGAGCGCTGCTGCTATTCGCTTGGAGCCATCAGTCAATAACCCTCATCGGGTCCCTTACACTCAAGTCTCTGGAAAACAGGCCTCGAAGTTGCGCTGCAGCGCCTGCGTCTGGCGCAGGAGGAGAGAGAGGATGCCGTCCGCTGCCGTGACGAAGCTGCCGAGGTGCAGATAAACATCACGCATGCGTGGATTGCGGAGGATCCCAGCCACACGATCGACACAGAAGAAGGGAGACCGGTGTTTGCGCCGTATTTCGAGGCCTCACGCGCGCGAGGCTCTTCGAGCGATCGCAGCCAGAAGAGCGCTCCGGGCTGCGCAGGTGCAAATAGACAAAGGTATGAAGCTGCTCTGTTAGCACTGGAGCAAATGACCTTGGACTGCTCACGTGGCTGATGGTTCCAGTACGAGCAGAGCGCAGATGGAAGTACATCACGAGTCTATGTGGGCTGATCCCGAGGGTGGCGGGGGCTGGCGAGCGCGCGTACAAGACGAACACGTGAGTCGCTTGAGTCTGATCTGGACAACTGCTTTGTCTTCATGGTTTGGATTCGCCAATTGGGACTGGGATCGTCATCGTTGACTGCTGCCGGCCGTCCCAGGGCACGCCGACAGCCTGGCTTGGGCCCTGACGTCCAACAGATTGGCTCGCGTATAGGGCAAGAGCGAGTGCGACACAGTCTGCCCCGTTGGTCCATGATAGCCGAGGGCCATTTCCATGAGGGTGGAATCCCATGTGGTCCACATAGTCTCGACGTTGCCGGTGATCGAGAGAGATCTTTCGAAGGGTCGCGCCTCTCAGCAGAGCGCGCCGACCGCTAATCCGAGCCCAGAGCGCAGCGGCCAGCCAATGCCCGCAGACCCCAGCTCCCTGTCCAGGGAATCTTTGAGATCCTTCGCCATGCACTGAAAGAGACGCTTGGGGTGCGTTCGTAGCCGCAGGATCCCAAGGCCTTGGTTCTCGCAGGCCAGCGAGTGACTTGAATTCACTTTCCGATTGACCTCGGCGACCAAGAGTGTCCTCTCCTCCGGACCAGCACTTGAGCAAGCATGGCCCCCACGCCCGTCGACAAGGCCATCGCGAGCGCCGAGAAGGTGGCGTTCATGAGCCATCTGCCCGTGGTCACTCCCCCGCCAGCCGCAGAGGCCAGCACACCGAGAAGCGCGAGGAAGAAGGTGCTGGCGGCCATCGGCGCGTCGCTACTGATGGGCGGCTGTGGCCTCGTGGCCTACAACTCCTCGACCATTGCGTCGGCCGTTCAAGCCTTCGGCTCGGCGCCTCCCATGACACCGCAGACGCTCGAGATCCATCCGGCACTTGAGAGCAAGGCGGCCCGCACGCACAACGTCGCACTGGAGGCTCACGCACGCGGCCATGCAGCCAAGCTTGAGAGCCACGTGCATGCCGCCAAGCTCGAGAGCCACGCGCATGGCCATACTGCTGCATTGGAGGCTCACGCCCATGCGAGCAGCCAGGCCGTGGGCGTGCCCTGGAACGGCCAGCAGTTCATGATCCGCACGGCCGGCAAAAACAACATCTGCCTGGACGACGGCGGCGCCCGGTCCAGCGGCGCGTCCAAGTTCCACGTGTGGGACTGCGACGCCAACAACCAGAACCAGGTGTTCGTGTACGACGCGGCCAACCAGATGCTCCGCAACCCGTTCAAGGACAACCTGTGCATGGACGACGGCGGCGGCAACGGCCCGGGCCAGTCGGACTTCATGCTCACGACGTGCAGCACAGGCAACAACAACCAGAAGTTCGTGTACGACCCCAACACCAAGATGTTCCGCAACCCGACCAAGAGCAACATCTGCATGGACGACGGCGGCGGCAACTCGGCCGGGGCCACGAACTACCACATCTGGTCCTGCGACACCAACAACGGCAACCAGCGCTTCGAGCTGGTGCCGCTGGGCCCGCCGCCGGCCCCGACGTCCCAGAAGCTGCCCGTGTGCCTGTTCCTGCACGGCGCGCTGGTCAAGGGCGCGCGCCCCACGCAGTTCAAGAGCTCGTACGGCGAGATCGCCGGCGCGCTGCGCACGTACTGGGGCCCGTTCGACGCCTGGTACGCCGACATGTGCGACTCGTTCCTCTACAGCTGGGCCAACACGGACGCGTACAACTGGCAGGACAACCAGCTGCAGTCGAGCTACTACCAGAAGGCGCAGGAGGTGACCAATTTGGGCGGCATCGTGATCGCCCACTCCATGGCCAACGCCATCCTGGCGGGCGCCTGCTACATGCAGGGCAAGTGCGTGCAGTGGTACAGTCTCGGCGGCGGCTACAGCGGCCAGGTGGTCGGCAACGTCGGCCTGGCCGTGCTGCAGCCGCTGGGCATCCCGAACGTCATCGCCAGCGGCTTTGACATGACGGGCAACGGCATGCGCGCGTCCAACAACGACAAGAACGGCATGGCCAAGCTCGTGTACAGCAAGGGCTTGCTCAAGGGCTCCGTGTGCGGCACGGCGCCGCTAGGCAACGCCGTGAACGTCGACTCGGCGCAGAACCCGTTCAAGCTCTTCGACTTCCCCACGGCGTTGCGCGTGCAGAACAAGATCGACCAGAGCGTGATCGGCGCGCTGTTCGGTGCACTGGGCGGCGCGCTGTCAGCCGCGCTGCTCGTGACGGGCGAGACCAGCGAGTTCCGCACGGACGGCCTGGTGGAAGTGGCGACCTGCGCGTTCTACCGCCCGGATGGCGTCAGCGGCGACAAGGTCTGGTTCGGCGGCAAGGGCGCGTGGCCAGAGGTGGGCCCGTCGGACAACGCGGCCGACCCGTACATTCTGGCATCCGTCAACCACATCGAGGAGACCGGCGTGTTCACCAACACGCCCGTGATCATGAACTGGATGCGCAACATGATGTGCCGTGAACTCACGGCCCAAGGCAAGCCCTGCCCAGCCAACCCGAGCGGCTACTCGTGGCCGGACCCGGCCGGCCGTCTCGGCGATGCGTGCGACCTGTTCAACGGCTGCAACCAGGGCAGCTGCTGCCAGAACGCCGGCCACGGCATCTGCCAGAACAAGCTGAACGACTACGTGGGCGTGCCTTGGTGCCCGAGCGACTGCCAGGGCGCTATCGGCCAAGCGCAGACGTGCGAGAACGAGGATATCCGCCTTCACTGGCCCCGCCTCAACAACGAGTACTGCATCTTCGGCACGGACTGCGCCGGATGGGGCGGCAGCGGCATGGAGTGCTGCAACAACAAGTGCACGCAGAAGAAGCGCGACTGGGCCGGCAACTGGTGGTGCCCGTCAGTGTGCAAGGGCAACTGGTGGAGCGGCCCGGGCAGTTGCTAGGCCGTCCTGTATTACATTGAGCCATTGGATGCGTGTCGAGATCCTGAATACTACAGTGTTGGCGTAAAAGCAACTTTCCTTGATCATCACTCTTGATTCATGACCAACGTTCGTACCTCAAGATCTGAACCGGTTCAAGCCGTCGATCGACACCGTGACCGCTGGACCGGTTCAAGCTCCGGACGGATGGTGGTGATAATCCACTTCAAGCAGAGAGTGATGGTCATCAACCGTAATCCGCCGATTACGCGCACAGCTATCAAGAAAAAACCGCGGTTAGGGGTTTACACAGTTGCCCATCACCGTATCACATGCGACGACGGGGAGATTACGTCAAACCATCCTAAATCATGCCAGTGCCTAAATTAACACGGATCTCCACAATTGGTGGCTCATATCACAGAACAAGAGCTCTGTACTGCTAGCATGCATTCAGTGGGACATGAATTTGTACCTTGTTTTAGAGAAAGCACTATATTTGTGCTTGCTTTGGTAAAACCTTTCGGTGCAGTGGGTACCGTGCAGAGCATGTACCGTACTGAATCGAATAGACGCTTGGAGTTGCGGTGCGGAATTGCTGTGCAACGAGCAGTGATTACGCGCGGGGCAGTTGGCGACAGAATTGGCTCGAATGAGATCTGCTTGTACTAAAGCGGGCATACCACTTAAAGTCAGATAGTGAGTGGCATGCAAGAAAGCTGCGACCGCAGAGACAGAGTGATAGAGAGCTGGGGTCAATATCGAGGTGGTGAGAACACTTTTGATGAGTTTGCGATCCTGCAGGTCGATCATTGGCGACTTCGCCTGTGAAGAACCGCCGCCCACCCAATAAACGGGAGGAGACAACATGTCGCAACAGTCGATCGACTAAACGTCATCACACCCCACAACCCAGCCCTCGCGAGCTCTGATTGCGTTCATCCGGCCTTGGCTGAGAACAGGGAAGTGCGATACTTTCTCGTTTACGCTCCGCTGCTGATGGGATCCTGTGAAGGTTACACCGTAACTCTTCCTTCGCGGCTTGCCATCGTCACGGGCGTTTGTGTGTCGAGGGACCGAGCGTATCGCTGCGTGTCTAACGGCTCACGGGCAGGGGAATCTTACCAGTCAGTCTAGTTCGTTTTTGGAGGGCGGCGCTGTCTTGCTCCGCACTCTTTCAGCGTTTTCCGGGCAGAAGAGCCACTTTGGTACCACCATGAAAGATTGGAAGCATCTGGTGGTACTGAGCAGCCTCAAAATGATAAAACATGGTGTGTATTAATATAGTGTTTTATATCAAGGTATTCTGATGGATCAGTTGCATTTAAATACCGTGTTTTGCACGCATATTTTGTGAATGTAAGGGGCGTGACTCATTGTCTTTTGCTTACGCGCAAGGTAGTAACGGCTAGGGTTGACCCGTAAACATGAGCTCTGCGGTGCCGCAATCTTTGGACTGCGGAACAATCGCCTGCAGCGCAAATGGTCCTGCAAATGTCGCGTCCGCCGGGCGTATTTGCGGCCAGCAGCAGTTTCCACCAGATTGTACAGAAGCCTCTCACGCTCCCATGCCCTCGCGTTCTCTAAAGAGATCGGCCCCCGTGCATTGGGGGGAAGTAAACAATGGATTTTGTTTACAGCCCTCGGCTGTCGTGGCGGCGGCGGTGCGCTGCTCTTATAAGAGAGTGTGTACCGTACTTGTGCAATGACACATCGTACCGTGGCGATCCCACTGCGTGGGGCAGTAAACACCGCACCCTCTCACCCCGCATTGTCCGCCCAGATGGGCTTATGTGAATTATGCCCGCACCACCCAACTTATCTATAAATGGTCTTTATCCGCTTGGCGAGGAGCATGCCGCCACCACATGAGCTCTGGATGTTCTGCGACTATAGGATGTCGCAGCCGCCGGACATTGCGTTGAATACAGCCACCGCCTAGCCCCACCGGAGTTTCGTGAGCGCTGACAAGACCAGGTTTGGTGTGAAACCGCCCGTTGGCCCAGTAGACGGGGAGCTGGGGCTTCGATTGCGTGAATGCAAAATACAGTTCGGGACCCCGGAGCGGGCTGGGGCTAGTCGGCGTAAACACCAACCGCTTGATTTCGCTCGTCCGCCGGCACGCCGGGTCAGTCGCTCTCATCACCACTGAGGGTTACCATTTCAGAATTTGCTTCCGGTTAGACAGCGAGCCTCAACATGTCTGCCCATATGCTTGTCGGCCACAACGAGGCCGCCTTCCCGTCCTCCGCCTTGTACAACTCGCAGCCGCACTGGTCGGTCCAGCCCATTGAAGCGCACTACCACCAGCCGCAGTTCTCCAGTCTGCCGTCTCCCAGCTCGACCAAGCTCCCGTCGCTCGAGGGCCTGCTCAAGCGCATCCACCACGATGCCGGCAGCCCGACCTCGCCCTTTGAAGCTGCTGGCATGGTGGAGCACCACAGCCCCATCTCCCGCAACATGACGCCCATGCCGTCGCTGCGTGCGATCATCAGCCCGTCGCTCTCCAAGAACGGCCTGAACCCGAGCCCAATGATGGCTATGGACCACTCCCGCAGCCCAGTCCAGTATGGCGCTCCTCAGACCCCCATCTACGAGACCATGGCCAGCTCTCCTTCCTATCCATACACGACCACCGAAGTATCGCGCAAGCGATCTTGGGATGACTCGAACCGCTTCCAGTCCACCAAGTACTACGCCGAGGTGCCGGAGCGCAATGTCTCTCCCCGATTTACCCCGACCAACGTGCACCGCACGCGCGCGTCCAAGTATTGCAAGATTGAAGGCTGCGAGCGTGTCTCGCAGCGCAACAACCTCTGCCACAGTCACGGAGGCAAGCGACTGTGTAAAGAAGACGGCTGCTCGTCCAAGGACCGCGGAAACGGCTACTGCATCAAGCACGGTGGCGGCAAGATCTGCTCAATGGCCGGCTGTGAGAAGAAGGCCCGCCGCAAGGGCCTGTGCACGCAGCACTTCCGCGTCTCGGACGAGTACTCCGAGAACAGCTACGAGCCGAGCGCCCTCTAGAGAGGGCAACCTTCCCTATGTATCTATTATTATAGTTAGATAACCGTATGAGTACATTGCTATCCACGTATTAGTGGAAAGATAAGTCAAAGACCATCCTTTTAGCCCTCACCAAATTTTATTGATAATTTGTTGAATTTCCGAAATTTCGATCCGCAATCAGTCGAGGTCAGGCGGGTAGGGCAACTCTATCTGTCCCGCACGGGCGGTAAGGGGGCGCAATCAATGGCTCGTGTTTGCGTTCTGAGTTTGGTTACAGGGGAAACGGCTGTATGGTGGGGCTCAGTTAAACCTAACCCTCCACTAACCGGTTCAATTCGCCTCAGAAAGTGCCGCACATCTGAATCTGAGTCCTACCACCCTGCAGCTGCGTTGCTCGTGTAGGACACACATCATTCGTTGCGTTCGTTCCACAGGCAAATCGAACAGGATTCGAAGAAGGGCGGCGGTACTGTCCAGTCGGTCGACAGGCCACATTGCGACTGACTGGAAAGATCACGTGCCTAAAATGGATGAAGAACCGCCAGCTCACGCGATGCCAGAGGCGTGAGTTACTGTCGAATTCTCTGGCGGAGAAGATCCAGTGCAGTGCAGGTGGCGAGATTTCTCAACGACTAGATTTCTCAAGGATACGTGCGAACTTAACGTCCGCGGCCAATCAAGCGGCGCGTACCGAGGGTGTCAGCGGGCCGACCCGACGATTACGCGCAAAGTCCGACCCGCGATGATCACTGGCAGAGACCCACCCGCGATGATCACGGCCGGGTTTGCCGCCAAGGCCCGGCCGTGATCTGCTTGGGGGCAAAAGGTTATGCGGTTAGGGTCGTTTCTGTGATTGGCCCAAAGCATTGTGCACACGCGCGTGGTGGTGCAACTGTGCATCTCCGGCATAAGAGGCGGCTGATAGAGGCGGCCAAAGCCACGCAGAGGGCACACACATCTCTGCTTCTCGCACGTACCAGATGCATTTATCAGCCTGGAGACGCGTTTTGTATCGGCCATGGATGCAAATCTGTAGGAATACGGTCGGCGCAATCCCGACCACAGCTGGGAACAGCGTCATTGGTTCCTGTTTACGCAGTCAGGACCCGTAAACAAGTCTGAAGCGAAAGCATTTAAAATAAACAATTGTCGCAACGATATCATTCGAGTCGCAACCATTAGACGCTCAGCATCGGTATAACGTCGGTATGGCAATGGGAATGGGCATGATAAGCAGTGAAAGGCTCTGGGCATTCATGTGCTCACTGAACTCGAGCTGTTCTCGCATCCGTTTGAATCTTGGAGGCTGCGCAATCGGGCTGAAAGGAGCCGGCTTGGCGTCAGTTTTGACCAGAACGTTATCGGTATACCGATATACCGATCAAATGCACCCCTTTGACGGATTGCGTCATTAGAAGGATCCAATCGTCCGGCACGGTACTGCTGTAGCCCCCTTTTCTTGGTCCTTGGCGGCTCCCTATTGCGTCACTATCCAAGCGCACTCGATGCTGTCCGAGTTCCGCCGCCGACTGAGCACATTCCGCATTAAGAGACCGAACCAGCAGAAGGAGGACCCCGACATGAGCGGCTACGACGTGGAAGAGAAGCGCTCGCACGACGCCGTGCGCCTGGCCTGCCAGTTCCGCAACGAGGCGCTCACGGTCTTCGTCATCGGCGCCTCAGGCGACCTGGCCAAGAAGAAAACGTATCCATCTCTGTTCGACCTGTACGTGGCCGGCTACCTGCCGGAGCACGTCGTGATCGTGGGCTACGCGCGCAGCAAGAAGAGCGACGAGGAGTTCCGCCAGGGCCTGGACTCGTGGATCAAGGCCAAGGACGGCGACCGCGCCGCCAAGAAGGCCGCGTTCCTGCAGAAGTGCCTTTACCGCCACGGCAACTACGACTCGGCCGACGACGTGGGCGCCGTGAGCCACGAGATGCTGCAGCTGGAGAACGCCACGGGCATGGAGTTCCACAACCGTCTGTTCTACTTCGCCATCCCGCCCAGCGTGTTCGTGCCCATCGGCACGAGCATCAAGAAGGCCGCGCTCACGGCCAACGGCTGGAACCGCCTGATCCTGGAGAAGCCCTTTGGCCACGATCTCGACTCGTTCAACGAGCTGTCGCGCGACATCTCGGCGCTGTACAGCGAGGACGAGCTGTACCGCATCGACCACTACCTGGGCAAGGAGATGGTGCAGAACCTGCTCATCCTGCGCTTCGCCAATTCGATCTTCGAGCCCATGTGGAACCGCAACTACATCTCGAGCGTGGTCATCACGTTCAAGGAGGACATTGGCACGCAGGGCCGCGGCGGCTACTTTGACAACTACGGCATCATCCGCGACGTGATGCAGAACCATCTGCTGCAGGTTCTGTCTATTGTGGCCATGGAGCCGCCTGTGCGCGCCGCCGGTACGGACTACTCGAACTACATCCGCGACGAGAAGGTCAAGGTGCTCAACTGCATCCAGCCCGTGACTATGGACGAGACCGTTATCGGTCAGTACCTCGGCGGCGACAAGGAGCCCGGCTACCTCGAGGACCCGACCGTGCCCAAGGGCTCAGTCACGCCCACGTTCGCCACGACCGTGCTGCGCGTGAACAACGCGCGCTGGGACGGCGTGCCCTTCATCATGAAGGCCGGCAAGGCGCTGGACGAGCGCAAGGGCGAGATCCGCATCCAGTTCCGCCCGCCGCCGGGCGCTGAGCACATGTTCCCGGACGTTGACATCCCCGTGCAGGAGCTCGTGCTGCGTCTGCAGCCTAACGAGGCCGTGTACATGAAGGTGAACGTCAAGAGCCCCGGCCTGGCCACCACGGCCATCTCCAGCGAGCTGGACCTGTCGTACGCCCAGCGCTACGAGGGCACCGAGGTGCCGGACGCCTACACGCGCCTCATCCTGGACGTGCTGCGCGGCAAGCAGGCCGCGTTCGTGCGCGACGACGAGCTGCGCGCCGCCTGGAAGATCTTCACGCCGCTGCTGAACGAGATCGAGAACACCAAGCCCACGCCCATCCCGTACGCCTTTGGCTCGCGCGGCCCCAAGGAGAGCGACGAGCTCACTTCGCGCGTGGGCTTCCAGTACCACCAGGGCGCGTACAAGTGGAAGGCGCCGTCGCGCACCAGCAACCTGTAAGCCTTGCTTGCTGCTGTGTGTGTCACTACTTATGCGCCACGGCCCAGCGCCTCATCTTCCATAGTCAGGAGGCCGGTGGGCTTATAGCGCGAACGCTCTTATTCTTCTCTACGGCTGCCTGCTGATGGCGATTTGCATGGGGAAGCCCATGGGCTTGCCATCCATCCATCCTTCGCCAGAATGCACATGCAGTCGTCAATATGATTGGTTAACTGAAAAATGTATTGCCGAAAAAGAACAACTAATTGCTACACATATCACTCTTTCTGCTTGCTGCGTTCGCATGCCTTGCGATCATCATCATGTCAGAGCGTCATGGGGGGATATCAGTCTGCTCAAGATTGAAAGAGCTTCGTCAACCTTCGCCCTGTGTGAGTTCAAGGATGCTTCCTGCCAGCCATCCCATCATGCTGTTCCATGCAATCTGATCCCACTTACTTTCATCGACGATATGTAACCATATCAAAATTTAACAAACTTCCAAACCGTTAAACAAGTTCGGTACAGTGTACCAACAGAAAATAAGGTGGTCCACACCAGGTTACCAGTAAATTTGGAATTTTGAATTTCTGAGCAGGCGACCGACCGAATCACTCGAGCAGCTCATTAAGCGATCAGACGCAATGGCTCCACAGAGATCCCGAGCGCTGGTGCTGGTGGCCGACGACTGCGCGCCGCTGTCCACGCGCTGTCCTCACGACGAGAGCGGTTCGGACTCGGCCACGTCCTCCACGTCATCGACCACAAAGCAGTCCAAGCCCACGACCGCCGCGCCGGAGCCGGCCAAGCGCAAGGCGTCGCTCAAGCGCAAGGCTTCTGAAGCGCTCATCTCCCCGGGCTCGGCCTTCCGCAATGTGCTATCGCCCATGCGCGACGGCCGCAAGGTCACGCCGCGCAAGCAGCGCATGCCCAAGAAGAGCCGCCAGTCGCTCGAGGCCCGCTTCTCGCTGGCCGAGGAGTGTCCCGACAAGAGCATTGCACAGGTACTACTGCCTTGGCATCGCTGCATGCATCAATGGCCCACTAACTCTGTGGCTTTGCATCAGATCCTGGAGGAGGCGTACCAGGAGCAGGAGGAAGACGACCGCGGCATGTACAACATCACGTCGCAGACCGTGAAGGAGCAGACCCAGTGCGAACTGTCGGAAGTCGTGGAGGAGCTGAGCTTCATGGAGTTCCGGCGCATGCTGACCTATGGCGAGGTCTCGGTCGAGTCCGTGAGCTCGACCATCCTGCCGCTGCTGCGGCTGGAGGCCGACGACATCTTCTACGACCTGGGCTGCGGCACGGGCAAGATCCTGGCCCAGGCACTGCTGCAGACCCCGTGCAGGGTGGCCAAGGGCATCGAGCTCATGCAGAACCGCGTATCCGAGGGCGAGCGCGCGTTCGCACGGCTCCAGACCTGCGAGCTGCCCATCCTGGATGACAAACAGTTCACGATCGTGCAGGGCGACATCTGCCGGCCGCCCGAGACGGCCGACATGATGGATGCCACGGTCGTGTTCATCAACAACGTGGTCTTCGGCCCGGAGCTCATGCTCAACATCATGAACAAGCTCAGCGACATGCCCAACCTCAAGCGCGTGGTCACGCTGCGCCAGTTCTGCGTGCGCCACCGGCACCGCAAGTGCACGCTCAGTGGCAGCCGCTGCGTGGACTACGTGCACCCGCCCGAGGAGGCCGAAATCGACGTGTCCTGGGCCAAGAAGACCAGCGTGTACCTCTACGAGCGCGTGGCCTACTCGGTCGCGCAACTGGCGTCCCAGCTCCAGCTGCCAATGCCTTGAGCTACGATCTGAATTAATAGAGCTAATTGCGTGTGTCGTTTGTATCAATTGGGGTGGTTTCTTCCGGGACGTGGCGCTCCTCCTCTCTCTCCTGCTTCAATGCGGCAGTTGGAGCATTTCCCAACCGATGGCTTCGCGTAGTATGCGCTCGCTCATGGCGGCGGCTGCCACAGCGGCCGCTGGCCCTCGATGGACACGCGGCAGGGGTGCCGCGCTGTCGCTGTTCCACGCGCCCACAGTCGAGTGGAAGGACCAGCTGAAGGCGCAGCGAATGGCGAGACGCAGCCCCATCAGCGCGTTCGTGCAACAGCAGTACCAGCAGTTCGTGCGCTCGCATCCGCACGTGGACCACTGCGGTCTGTCACGGCCACGCGTGGTGTCGCCCATGACGCGTACGGCCTCGGCCGTGGCGCACCCCAAAGGCAGCTACCTCAAGAGCCGACTGCAGCAGCGCAATCGCCCCCAGGCCGCGGCGCGCCGCAACAGTCTGCTCCGCGCCCAGCAACCGCCCAAGGCACAAGCAGCCGGACGAGTCCGCCGCAGCAAGAGGGCCGAAGGGTCCTTCGCCAAGCGGTTCGCACAGGCCAAGCGCCACGCTGTGCAGCCACTGCATCGCCGGCGCGTTCGGCCCATGCCGTCTGCCCAATGAGGGCAATTCTCAAAGACCTTACAACATGGCTACATTCTGCTGTCAAAGCGATATGCACATATTACTTAGTTAATCTCTTTCTTATGATACCAGCATCCCAATCGACACTTGCGCCGCCGCGGTCTCTGCTGGTGCGGTCGCCTGGGCCTCCAGAGCCAAAGGCGGAGCGGCGCTCTGGCCCAACGCTTGGCGTAAATACTCGTCTCGTCGGCTCTGAGACGACGCGAAGGCCTGCACCAACGCTGCCCGGTCTTGCTCGTCCGTCACGGTCGCAGGCACGAGCGACTGCGTGGGCGCGTCCTGCGCAGCCACACGCTGCATGAGAAACTCCTCGACGCAGTTGCGTGGCCGCGGCAGACTGTACGGCTTGCGCTTCTCGGGCTCCTGGTACCGCTCGTGCTCGCGCATGTCCGTGTCTTCGTCTTCGTGCTGCTCCAGCAGCTCGGCGCAAATAGTCTGCACCTTGGCTTCCAGCACTGACAGCGACGGAAACTCGGCCATGACGCGCGCCAGCCATTGCTCTCGAGCGGCCGGGGGCTCCAGCAGGTGGCGATAGAGCGGCGGCATCTCACTCGTGCCGTCCAGGAACACGCTCCGGATGTGCTGCTCCCGCGCCTGGCAGTGGAACGGCAGCTGGCGATCCAGCAGCGTCTTCTCCCAGCCGTAGACACCGTAGCGAGCCATGCCGTAAAACACGCCCAGGTCGTGCAGCCACGGACACCACCACATGGGCATGTCCTGGACCAATTGCTCGCGCCCCGAGCGCAGCAACGACACCAGTTGTGGCAGCCGAGAGCTGAGCACCGTGCACACGTCCTCCAGCAGCTGCGTGCGGCGCAGTGTCATCCACGCGATGCTGCGCGCCTTGAGGCCATGGGCCAACACGCCCTCGTGTGCGTCAACAAACTCAATGCCAATGAGGTCGGCCAGTGCCACGGCGCGTTGGTCTGTGCCCAGCGGATCGGCCTTCATGGTTGCGATCTCGTGGCACTTGGGAAGGAACTTGTCCTCGTAGAACGCCTGGGCCAGCGCCGCTGTCTTGTTCAGCCGGCCCCACTGCACGATGTTCATCCACGAGACGCTGTCGGTCTCCCACGCGAAGCCGCGAACACTCTGGCCGGCAGCTTCGATCTGTGGCGAAGCGGCCGAGCGCGAGCTCTTGGCCAGGATGCGCGGAGCTCCGTAGAGCGCCATCATGTACGAGAACGACCGGCGCTCGTCCTTGGTCCAGTCCTTTTGCTTGATCTTCTGCGCGATCACCGGATCGGGCAGTTGCCGCGCGTTGTGCAGCACAATCACATGACGAAGCACGTCCACGTGGGCCAGCTCTTGGGCCTTGACCTCCAAGTGGTGCAGCGTCGACGCACGCTGCTTCTTCTCCAGAGACGCCTGGCGCTGCTGCTCCATGGCCACGCGCTCCTTCTTGAGCGCATCCAGCTCCTTCTGGCGCTTGATGTCGTCTGCAGACAGTAGCCAGAACAGCAGTCGATTCATCTGCTGCACTTCAGGCTGCTTGAACTTCTTGTCGCTTTCGCCTTCGGCAGCAGACGGCTCCTTCTTGACGCTGGCAGCGGTGCTCTCGGGCGTGCTCGTGACTGCGGCAGCACCATTCACGCTCTTGACTTCCGCCTCATCGTCGTCGCCATTGACTGTGCTGGTCTCATTCTCCGAGTCCCCGACGTCGCTCATGGTCGTGTCTTCCGCCTTCTTCTCCGTCTTCAGAGTTGAGTCCGGCGTCTCCGCAGCCGGAGCCGCCGCAGCTTCTTCCTCCCGCGCGGAAGCTTCGAGTTTCGCAAAGCAGAGCCGAGGATCGCCAATGATCTGAGCGCAGCGTCCGTAGCCGTGCAAAAAGACACCGATGAGCAGGTGGCGGTCGGCGAGTTCGTCCCACCACGGCGTGATCGCAGCCCACACAGGGCGATCACCCACATCGATCAGCTCCATGTGGCTCGAAATCGTGTCAACCCCATGGAAGTTCACGCGTTCATCCACATCGGCCGTACGGGCTGGAGGCAGTGGACGCGTAATCGCCGAGGAGCCGTCTTCATCAAGGCTAGCGTCACTCATCAGGGTCTGCTCTGGCTGCGCGACATATTCGGCATCTGCGAGGTCGCAGGCCGCTGTCACTAGCCGCCGTAGACGAAGCAGCATGTCTAGACGGATCAGCACACGCCGACCACCGCCTTGCTTCAGCTTTACCAGGAACTCTTCGTCCTTGAGCACCGGCGGAAGTTCGTCTTCGTCCACTAAACGCTCCTTCTGAGCGAAGCCAGCAGCCCGAATAGCAGACTTGACAAAGCCGGAATCATCCTTGGAGCCCGCCGTGTCGGTGCAGGACAGACCACAAACGTACATGAACTCTCGCGCAAAGCGCTCCACTTCTTCGAGCGACCGACTGCCGCCGCTCTGGCTGCGAATGATCTCCCACCGGCCGAATCCGAAATGCATCAAAGCTCTTTGCAGCCGATCACGGCCGTTGAGGGTCCAGTCTCGGGGCTCACGCTTCTCTTCGAGCCGTTCGCGTTCAGCTTCCTTCTCGCGCTCCCGCTCCTTGCGCTCAGCTTCCTTCTCCTTCTTCTCGATCTCGTCCTCATCGGCGCCGTCTGAATCGTAGCCGTTTGAGGTGCCAAACCGAGCCACCCGTGTTCGCTTGCGCTGCAGAGGCAGGTTGTCGGCTGATTCACTCGGATCCGGTTCGGTCAGACCCACGGCCTTCTTCCAAAAGTCCGGGTCATCGATATCCACATCGTCCGACGTACTGGCAGCCACAAAACTGGCCTTAGAGAAGGACGACTGGGCCTGCTGCTCGTACTGAACCACTTGCGCTGATCGCTGCAGGATCTGGTCGATATCGGCTGCGCAAAACTGCTCGCCAGCGCTGTCGTCGTCGCGGAAAACATCGTACGCACCGCGTTTCAGCAGTTCGTCGATCTCCTTAGACTCTTCGGCCTTGGACAGTTTCTTCTTGCCATCCTTCACTTCCTCGTTCTCGCGACGCATGTGCGTGAGCACGGCCTTATCGAGACCCAACTTGAGCGAGGCCTTGTGGAACATGTGCATCTCGTACGTTTTCCGAGTGATCAGACGATAGATCTTCACAGAGTGGGTCTGCCCAATACGATGGGCACGAGCCTGCGCTTGCAGATCGTTCTGCGGGTTCCAATCGCTATCGAAAATGATTACAGTGTCAGCCGCCGTCAAATTGAGACCGAGACCGCCGGCCTTGGTGGACAACAGCATGACGAATCGGTTGTATTCCGGCTTGACAAAGCGATCCACGGCGGCCTGACGATCATTACCTCGGATGTTGCCATCCAGACGCTCGAACACGTAACCCATATAGCGCAAGTAGTCTTCAATGAGGTCCAAGACGCGCACCATCTGACTGAAGATCAGCACCTTGTGCCCACCTTCCTTCAGCCGAGGCAGCAGCTTGTCAATCAGCACCATTTTGCCACAGCACTTGACCATCATCTCGTGTCGCTGGACTTCCGATTCCAGTCCCTCGTTCAGAATCTCCTCCACGCCGTTGTTCAGGTACGGATGGTTGCAGCACTTGCGCAGCTCCATCATCACGTTCATGAGATTCGGGATGTTGTGTGGATTCTTGGCGCGATTAAGAAACGTCGTGTTCTTCTCGTAGATGGCTCGGTACCACTGCTTCTGCACGGGCGTGAGCTCCACTTCAATGATGGTCTCCTCCTTGGGCGGCAGCGATTTCTCCACGTCTTCCTTCACGCGCCGCAGCAGATACGGCTTGAGCATCTTGTGCAGATCAGCCACTTGCTGGGCTTCGTGTAGGTCGCCAAACTTGGCCAGGAAATCGGCCACGCTGGGGAACGACTTGGCATCCAGAAAGTTCAGCAGTGCCCACAGCTCCTCTGTCTTGTTCTGCAGCGGCGTGCCCGTGAGCAGCACACAGTGATCACGGCGGATCGAGCGCAGCTGCTCGACCAGACGCGACGCCTGGTTCTTCAGCCGATGCGCTTCGTCTACCACAAGGCAACGCCAGCGGATCTTGGACAGAATGCTAATGTCCTTGATCGCGACTTCGTAGGTCGTCACGAGAATGTGGAACCGGAACGGCTTCTTCTTGTCCGGGTGGTTGTGGTTGTCCAGGAAGTAGAACTCGTGCTCGCGGATCTTCTCGCGGGCCTCCGTGTTGCCGTGGTACACGATGCAGTTCATGGTCGTCCAGGTCTCGCACTCGTTCTGCCACTGCACGATCAGTGACAGCGGCGCCACGATGAGGAACGGCCCGCGGCACATGATGTTCTCACTGAACCGCAGTCGGTCCAGGAACGACAGCGTCTGGATGGTCTTGCCCAGCCCCATTTCGTCGGCCAGAATGCTCGGGCGTTCGTTGTACCAGTTCCAGAGCAGCCAGTTGAGTCCTTCCAGCTGATACGCGCGCAAACTGAGCGTCTGGTCCTTGCCAAACAGCGGCGATTCCTCCAGCTTTCGGTATTCCCGCAACGTGGGGCGCGGCAGCGGCTCCCATTGCTCCTTGGGCGGGAGCGTGAGCGATGTCCAGTACTTTTCAATGGCCGAGTCGTCCTTGAGATCGCACGCGCGTTCCCACGTAGCGTCCGTGTACGGCAGCACGCGCCACTTGACCAGATAGCGCATGCCGTCGTCCTTGGGTGCGTCCGGGAAAGCCGGATCGGCCGGCATGGGCTCTTCCTTGCGGTGCGAGATCACACGGTGGATCTCCAGGTACTCCGGGTTGAAGTACTCGCGCTCACGTTCGTCTTCATCGTCGTTGGGCGGCATGTCGTCCTCACCAAAGGGCGTCTTGTGATGGTGGTGGTGGTGATGGTGGTGGTGCGGGTGCTGCTCCTTCTCGTGGAATCGCTTGATGCGCATCTTGTTGTTCGGGTCGATCTCCAGCAGGATCTCCTTGCTCTCCCACGAGCAATGAAGGTGCGAGAAGTGCTTCCACTTGATAAAGTACTCGGTCACGGTCTGCATCGTGTCCTTGCGGCTGGGCGCGAACACGCTCGCGACCGCCGAGTTGGCGTCCGGCAGCGATGGGTTCTCCACGGGGATCTCGCGCTGACGCACGCCCATGATCTTCTCAATGACCATAGTAGGCGGTGCGGCGCCTGTGTCCACCACAGCCTCTGAGGCGCGCGGCTTCTTGCGCTGCTTCCCGCTGATCGTGTCCGAGTCCGTGTCGCTGTCGTCGTCGTCCAGCAGCCCGAGTGCGCGGTCTTCCTCGCGCCGCCGCTTCTTCTTCTTGCCGCTGGAGCTCTTGTGGGCGGCGGCCCGCTCGTCGTCCTCAGTGCTAAAGCCGTCGTCCGAGTTGGGCACGTGGTACGACTTCTTCTTCTTGTTGGCGTCGCGGCTGCTGCGGCGGTGTGCGTCGTCGTCCTCAAGCTCGGTCTTGTTCTTGTCGCTGCTACTGCGATGACTGCTGCTGCTGCTGTGGCTCTTGCTGCTCTTGGACTTCTTGTCGCTCGACGACGACGACTTCTTGTGGCGCGAGCTGGAGCTGCTGGAGCTGGACTTGCTGCTCTTGCGGCGGTGGCGGCAGGACGAGCACGTGCTCGTGTGGCGATCCGCATTCTCCGTGCCGCAATGCGAGCAGGTCCAGGGCCCCTTCTTGGAGCTGCTACTGCTGCTTTTCGACGACGAGGACGGCGCAGGCGCGGCGGAGGCAGCGCTAGAGGAGGCGGTGGCGGCCGCTTTGGCTGTGGCCGCGGCCTGCGCCAGCAGCTTCTTCTTGCGCTGCTTGGTGGCCAGGCGGTTGGCCAGCTGCGTGTTGAGCGCCTTCATGGTCGAGTAGTCGTCCGAGGGCTTCTCGCACAGCGGACAGATGTAGCTGTCGATGGCCTCCAGCTCCTCCTGCGTCAGGATCAGGCCACAGCAGCCCGGATGCACCCAGCCGTTGCAGCCGCCTGAGCCTCGAATACACTCGATCATGATGCCTACACAGAGCGAGAGAGAGGTCGTTCAGTCCCCATGTGCGCACACGCGGGCAGGCGCATGGCCGGACGCACCGCTGTCGGTCTGCTGGCAGACGCAGTACTGCGTGGAGGCTTCGTCGTCCTCGTCCTGCTGGCCCATGGCGGTTTTCCGTTCTCCTTCCGCTCGCTTCCGCTTTCACTCCGACGACTGCGGCCGCGGATCACGAGCCATTGAGTGTCGCCCCCCCTCCCCCCTCCCAACCCGGTAGAAAAAGACCCCGGGCGTAACCCCACAAAAGCGTAACCCCATAACCTTTCCGAGAACATCCATGGTACAGTGTACCACTCCTTCCCTTGATTGAAACGACGCATGGATTCTGATTGGCTGAAATACGGTACCATGAAAGCACTGGCTGGCTGGTCATTTGATAATTGACCATGGCCAGCAAGGAAGATGTCAAGCGGCGGCAGGTGATCCTGATCCTGGAGCAGGCGGCGCTCGAGACCGTCAAGACCTCCAAGGGCTACCAGCTGCTCAACTGCGATGACCATAAGGGCATCCACAAGAAGTTCAACAAGGAGCCTAGCCACTCGCGCCCGGACATTCTGCACCAGGAGCTCATGGCCGTGCTGGACTCGCCGCTCAACAAGGCCGGGTTCCTCAAGATCTACATCCACAGCTCCACGGGCGTGCTCATTGACGTTAGCTCGCAGATGCGCGTGCCGCGTACCTATAAGCGCTTTGCTGGTTTGATGGGTACGTCGCGACCCATGGTGATGATACAGCACGTTTGATTGGCATGGGACACTGACTCTTGACCGTTGGAACAGTGCAACTGCTGCACACGCTCAAGATCCGCTCGAGCGACGGTAACCACACGCTGCTGAACGTGATCAAGAACCCCATCACCAAGTACCTGCCGGCCAACACCAAGAAATACGGTGAGTTTTGCATCCTTTCGTCCCTCGCCATTGCACACGCGCGGCTCACACTATCCTTCTGCTTGCAGCTCTCACGCGAACAGGCACGCTCGTGAACCCGTGGGACTTTGTCGAGACCCTGCCCAACGACGAGCCCGTGGTGTTCATCTTCGGAGCTATGGCCCACGGCCACATCTCCAAGGAGAACACCAACTACCTGGACGAGACCATCGCCATTTCCGAGTACCCGGTGCGCATGTCGCTATCTTATCAGCCTCCTTGCTTTGCTGCTGCATGAACTGACGCTTCGTGTCCCTGCAGATGAGCGGTGCGCAGGCCATTTGCCGCCTCCTGAACGCCTTCGAGAAGCATTGGGGCATCCTGTAAATGTACCAACGGGACTACTAGCGAGTGAACGCATGCCGACGTCCTGCAGTCAATATATAAATGATTAGATCTCTCCTTCTGTGGCTCTTTAAATGGGCGAATGAGGCGCTCGCTTGGCCTTGGCCAGCATCTGCTCCAGTATCAGGTCGTCGCTGGAGCGCAGGCCTCGCTGCTGCTGCTGCTGGTCGAACATGGCCTTGCGGATCGCGCCTTGGGTTGTGGCGTCGTACTCGTCGATCTTGCGTGTCGAGTCCACGCGACTCGTATCGATCTCCGAGTCGCCCGTGAACGCGCTGGCCCACCACGTGGGCTTAATCTTCTCTAGCGACAGCTGCAGCGTGCGGTTGCCCTCGAGTGACCAGACACTCTCGTCCACGCGGATCTTCTCGGGCAGATCGCCGTCCAGCAGCGGCACGGCCGAGCGGTCGTTCTTCCAGCCCACACGAATGTGCGCGGTTGTGATGCGGCAGTCCAGGTCCTTGGACTTGGTGCCCTCGGGCACGTTCAACTGGATGGTGACATCCTCCAGACTCTGCGTCCACGTGTACGAGTCGGCCGCGCCTCCGTTGCCCACAGGAATCTGCTTGCCGCTCTCGGTGTACTGGACGACGGCCGGCGCAGGCGGCGACTGCTTGGCGGGGGCAACGGGTCGACTCACGGGCGCCGCGTTGGGTGCAGCGGAAGCTGCTGAAGCTCTGGGAGATGCGTCCAGATCCGTGAACGGGTACTTGCTGAAGGATCGCAACACCTGCAGCATTAGCGCCATCGTCAGCATCCGACAAGATCCATCCAAAGACACCGCAACAACCGCACCATCTCTTGGGCCTGGCCGGGCCGGAAGCCCATACGCCGCGCACTGGGATCCTGTGCCACGGCGTAGAAGTCGGTCTTGCGGCTCAGAAACCCGAAGAACGAGTCCAGCAGCTGCTCCACGCCCGCATGCTGTTGCGTCAGCGCCGCGAAGAGCGCGTCCGTGCTGTCGGCATTGGCCATGGTGATCGATCGATCTACCGTATCTGATCTCACCTGGAGGTATACCCACTATGGATCAAGATCCTATTTCAGCCAATCGAGATGCACCTTGAACCCTGATTTCAGCCAATTGCATGGCCAGCAGTGTTTACAAGACAACTCCCTCCATATTCGAATAAGACCCCGAGCCAATGTGGTCGGCCCTGGAGCATGCGTATGCCAGCGTGGGCGGCTTCGTGCGGCGCCACAAGACGCTGGTGGTGGCCACGGGCGTGACGGCGGCCTGCTCGCTCGGCTGCTACTACGCCTACACGCGCATGGTGAGCGAGGCCCAGCGGTTCACGCGGCAGCTTCAGTCGCAGATGGCGCAGCACCAGCGGCTGCAGCTGTCGCTCGCGAGCGCCACGGAGGAGAGCCACGCCACGGTGCTGCGCTTCCTGCCGCGGCTCAAGAAGAAGATCTACGCGCTCGTGGACCTGGAGAGCGTGGTGCAGCAGCTCAAGCAGCTGGACAAGAGCCACAAGAGCGAGCGCAAGCAGCTCTGGCAGCAGGCCAAGCTGCTGGCCGTCACGCGGTACTTCACGGCGCTGCTGGCAATGGGCGCGTGGCACTTGCTGGTCTTTGCGCAGGTCTCGATCATCGGTAAGCGCGTGTTCGAGAAAGGCAACCCGGACAACCAGTCGCCGCTTTTCCGCAGCGACGAGGACGCGCGCGACCAAGCGGCCGCCCAGGCGCAGCACGAGTTCCTGGTCTCCGGACTCGAGTACTTCTTGAACCACGGCCTGGAGCGCATCAAGAGCCACGTGGAGACGGCCGTGGCCGCCAATCCGCTGCTGCAATCGTAAGACTGCTTGCTCTGCTTGCTGCTCTAGCGCATACAGCGACTGATACTAAGACCCAACACGTTCGTTGTCTGTAGATGGGACGTCACGCGCAAGGCCAAGGTGGAGCGCCAGGAGCTGAGCGAGCTGCTGCAGGAGATCTTCCTCACCGTCGTGCCGTCGCCAGTTTCAAGCAGCGCCGAGGAGGACAGTCCCGAGCTCGCGCGCTGGCGGTCCTTCCTCATCTACGCAGACAAGCAGCCCGGCCAGAGCGAGCAGGTCATCAGCCTGCTCAACGACCTGTGGGACCTGCTCGAGAGCGAGCTCTTCCTGCCGGCGCTGCAGCAGTCGCTCGGATTCCTGTGCGGCAAGGCCTTCCAGGACGTGAGCGCCACTGTGTACGGCGTCTCGCAGCGCGTAGAGGAGGAGGACCAGGTTCAGAGCAAGCCGGCACCGCCGCTGGCCAAGCTCATTCCGTGCCTGCAGGCCGAGACGGGCAAGATGCTGTCGCCGGGCCTGCCCGAGGGCTATCTGGAGAGCTACTCGCAGGGCGTGGGCGAGATGGAGGCCTTCCGCACGTTCTACGAGGCCATCTTCTTTCAGCAGGACGACAGCGAGGTCGGCGGCCAGCTCATTTAATCCAACACAAACATCGTTCCATTGTCTTCTTACGTCGTCGTCCTTTACTCCTGCTTGGGGTGCACGAACGCGCCAGGTCTGGCCTTGTTCACCACCTCCTCGGACTGCTTGCGCGACCGCCGACGCTCGGCCTTGGCCAGCAGCAACATTCGCCGCACGCGCTTGCGTATGTAGTACCAGGCCATGAGAAAGATGGCGCCCAACACTGAGAGGATCGAGACCATGGACACTGTGTACCGCCGGAAGAGGCTCGGCACGTAGATCTGCAGGTGGCAGCTCAGGAAGTTCCCGTCGGCGTCCTCGAGCCCCTGGAACCCGTCCACGCAGTCTCTGGTGCCGTAGATGTAGCCCGCCGGAATGGATCGGTGGAACGGATCGGACCACGGCTTCTCGCAGAACTTGCCCGTCCTTTTGCAGATCGCAGCGTCATATTTGGTCCGACACAGACACGTGCACTTGGCCGGCTTGGTGCAGTTTCCCTGGCCCACAAGCGCTCCATTGACCATCTCCTTGCCCCATCGACCTCCTCCGGAGCCACACGGATCGGCCTGGAACTCCGCAACCTTGGCGTCGTCCACCGTGAAGAGTTGCTTGCGGACTGTGGACGTGACGTTGGCCACCTGGCAAATGGGCACGCCGCAGTCCACTCCGCTCCAGCCCTCGGCACACTTGCAGATGTCTGGAGCCACACACTGGCCGCCATTACGGCACCGATAGCAGCCGTCGACACCGGCCGAGCCTGTCACGTTGCACCACGGATCGAACACGCCCTGGACGCAGATCGGCAGCGAGCAGTCAGAGCCAAAGTAGCCCGTGAGCCCTGGAGGCATGGTCGGATCTTTGTCGTTCAGCACAGAGCGCACCTGGATGCAACGACACGTGTCCTTGTCCACACAGACACCGTCGTTCAAGCAGCCTTTGACCACGGAGCCGTTGGCCTGCAGAAAGCGACAGAGCGGCACATTGCAGTCAATGCCCTGCCAGCCGTCACCACACGTGCACGTGTCCGGCGCCAGGCACGAGCCCTTGTTGTAGCACTGGAAGACGCCTTCACCTGGAGTCACGGTGCCGTAAGCCCACGAGTCCTCGTCCACTTTGGTCACGTTCACGTAGTTGGAGCGTGTGTACCGGCCATCGGTGTAATCGCCCTGTTCCCACACCAGATTCCCGCACAGGTAGCCGTCCGAGACGCGGCCGGTGTTGAGCTCGTCCTGGTAGTGCAGCAGGTTTGTGAGTCGCTGTTGCACCGTGAGATTCGTGACTGGGTTGGCTCGGGGACTGCCTGCCGAGCACCCGCTCTGGAATGAGTGGCCGTCGCTGCCTACGACCTGCTCGTCGTACTGCGGGCAGCGGTACGTGGAGCACGTGAGCGACCCGTTCTTGCCGTGGCCTCGCAGCGACTCAAATGTGGCGCTATTGGTCTCGGAGTTGAGCACGAACGTCTCGGCCTGGACGCAGATGGGCGTGTTGCAGTCGAATCCAGTGTAGCCCGTGAGCTGGGCCGAACCGTCTGGGTTCTGGAACACTGGCTTGCCTCCGTTCTCGCGGCCGTCCCGCCAGGTTGAGGCCCAAACTTTGCACTCGCACGTGTCTGGAGCCACGCACCGGCCACCATTGCGACACTCCTGAGCGCACAGCGGGATGGAGCAGTCGGTGCCTGTCCAGCCGCGCTCGCATGTGCAAGTATTGGGCAGCGTGCAATTGCCACTATGCAGACACTGCTGCTCGCAAACGGGCACCGAGCAATCGGAGCCAGACCAGCCAGAAGCACAGGCACACGTGTCCGGAGCTACGCAGGTTCCGTTGTTGAAGCAGCCGCGCAGTACGTAGTCCACGCAGCCTCCGGTGCCGTAGAGCGTCTGGTTCCAGAAGTCCCAGCGGGTGACATTGGCGATTGTGTACACTGATCGAGGTCGGTAGGACGCATCAGTGTCGGCTACAACCACTCCCTGCATCATGGAGACCAGATCCAGAGGCGTTGGGCCGCTCGCAGAGCACGTGCGATTGAACTGAACCAAGCATTTGCCCTTTTGCCAGTGATTGGAGGCGTTGAGCTCCCAGATACCAGCTCTACGCCAACCCTCTCTGGTATCATCCAGCAGTGGCGTCGTGAGGTCGTACAAGGGCGGCCAATACATGCCCTGCCACTGTGTGTGGTTGAAGCCATCCGCACTCACGGTCTGATCCATGTAGCGCGAATAGTAGTTGGGATGGTTCAGGTAGAACTCGGCCGAGGCGTTGGGGCCGATGGTCAATGGCTTCTCCCACTGCGTGAGACTGCGCACCGAGCACGCATAGCCGCCCTGCGACGGCTGGTACCGCACGCCACCACGGGTAACAGTGGTCACAGTCACGTGATCGTACGCCAGCACCTCCACTCGCGCTTGGTAGGTAGGATTGGAGGTAGGCTGGCTCGGGTGGACGGCTTCTGGTGGGTCCGAGGCGAAGAACTTAGCTTGGGACGGTACGTAGTAGCCCTGTGAGCACACTGGCGTGCGGCAGTCAAAGCCGATCCAGCCACTAGCGCAGGAGCACACGTCCGGTGCGATGCAGTCGCCTTGGTTGGCGCATGCGTAGACGCCTTGCACAACCGCTCTGGCCTCAACCAGCGCCACTTGGCGGTCGCTTGAGGTCGTAAACGGTGGCGAGAAGCCCACGGTCGAAGTAGCGATGGCTCGCCAGGCTGCGTTCGAGGCGTTCCATCCGTAAGGCGTCTGCGGGGCCAGGCGGAAGAAACCGGTGGATGCGTTGGTCTCGGTCAGATACTGGTAATCGCTGAGCGCCGTGTCTCCTAACTCGATCAGAAGACACTCCGGCCGACCGCTCACTTGCTGCATCGGATCAATCGCTGGGTCTATTACTCGACCGGTTGTGTGTCTGCCTATAGCTCCGAAGGACACGTTGATGGTCGGACTTTGCAGACGTCCAAGGCAGTCGAACTCGTTAGTGGCATTGCACCAAGAGCCCAGATCGCATGGCACGTAGTTGGGCACCCACAACGGTCGGCCTAGCGCATGGAGATACCCGCTTGGGTTCGGAACGAAGAAGCCTTGGGAGCAAATGGGCAGAGTGCAGTCGTACCCGGACCAGCCCGTAGCACACAGACACGTGCCTGGAGCCACACATGAGCCACCGTTGGCGCATGTTTGGGAACACACAGGCACTCGGCAGTCCACGTCTTGCCATTCAGAGGCGCAGGTGCACGTGTCTGGAGCGGTGCAGTTGCCACCATTGCCGCAGGTCTGCGTGCACACCGGCGTAGTGCAGTTGGAGTCAAACCAGCCCGAGCTACAGGTGCAGGTGTCCGGAGCTGAGCACCGACCGCCGTTCTGACACCGCTGCACACACAATGGTGTGGTGCACGCGGGAGCGCCGGTGTAGCCAGGGATACAGCCGCACTCGTTGGGGCCGACGCAGAGTTGCCGCCCCGTGCATTGGACTGAGGAACACACTGGCACAGTGCAGTCGTCCCCCGACCAGCCGCTCGCGCAGCTGCAGGTCTCGGCTGCCACACAGACGCCGCCGTTCTCACAGGCCTTGGAGCACACGGCTGTGATTTGGCGAATCCGGTGGTTGCGACTGTCAGCGATGAACACGAGCTGTGAACGAGATGCGTTGGTCTGTGAGTACATCTCCACCCCGCTCGGTCCGTTAAACTGCGCTGCGAGGGGCGGCATGCCATCCTTGAAGCCACAGCCGCTCTTGAGCAGCGCCATCGGAGAACCAGCGATAGTCTGAACGTGGACCTGTGGTACTGGATACAATCGCACGCTGAAGAGTCTGGCTGCTGCGTACACCGAAGACATGTTGAGTGAGGTCACGCCATTCGCTGTAGAGCCCAAGCGAAGCGAATCGTTGTAGAAGCCCACGCCACGCTCCAGCATTAGGTCCAGCAATCCTCCGACCGAGTCGTTGAGAGCTCCAGCGTGCACGGCCGCTCGGCAGATGGACGATGCGTCCGTGTAGAAGGTCGAACCGTAGACTGCACTCGTAGAGCTGGCTGCACAGGAGGCCGGACAACGCACTTTGATGGTCGTGCCGTCTTCCTGGTCCTCTTTCAGGTCCAGACGCACGCTGTTGTCTGCATTGAGAAGCGGTAGCGACAGATTGCCCGTCTCCAGTGCGTCTATGGGCGGCGTGCCGGTGCATGCTTTGATTCTGCGTCCAGGCAGCGTGAGTCCGTCCACGGGATTGGCATCGTGTCGCTGTCGATAGTTGTAGAATATGTTGTTGACCGCCGGAGAGATCTTCAACGCCCGCTCGTCCACCTCTGGCTCGTACGAGGAGCAGCCGCTGGGCAGAAGCACCTGGGCAGCTGTCGTTGAGCAGGTCACGGCTCGAGCCACGAGTGCGGCAGTAGATATCATGCGCAGCTTGCAGGACACGGGACTCACCACGTACACGCGGCCGTCAGCGCTCAGCGTGACTCCGCTGGGCGAGTTGAACGTCGCCTCTTCACCAGCGCCATCCATGCCGCCGAGTACATTGGAGCCAGCAAGAGTGACCACTCGGTTGGACGATTCGATGGTCTCGAGCTGCGATGTGGTGCCGTCGTAGTTCACGCGACGGATGCGATGGCCGTCCGCCACGACCACGGTCTTCTGGGGTCCGATGGCGACGTCCCGAGGGCTATTGAACTGCGCGAATGTGAGATTCCCATCGCGGTATCCAGGCACGCCTCGCAGACACGGAGTCACGCAGCCGGGTGTGAGCTGATCGTTGCTGGGAGCGACGCTGCCTGCGAGCGTGTTGGTCGTCCCGTTGGTTCTAGCGAGCAGCAAATAGTGTTAGTATCAGCCACAGAAGAATGCACTCAGTACTAGACCAAGCCACGTACGTACTCGATGCGGCGGATGAGGTGGTTACCGGTGTCGGCCACGAACACGAAGCCGTCCAGGTCGACGGCGATGCCCATGGGCGAGTCGAAGCGAGAGCTAGCAGAGTCTCCGTCTGCCAGACCGGCATGGGGCTGGGCAGGTGCCAGTCTCTGTCTAGCGCTCTCGACTCCCATGCCACAAAGCCCGGCGAAGCACGAGACCAGACCCGTAGCCAGCTGGATCTTGCGGATGCGGTGGTTGCCCGTGTCGGCCACGAACAGGGCGATGTCGCTGCCGTTCTCATAGACCGCGATGCCCGTGGGGAACGAGAACCTGGCGCTGGCGCCCAGGCCGTTGGTAAAGCCCTGCACACCGTCGCCCGCAATCGTGGAGACCACTTTGGTCGTCGGGTCCACGCGTCGGATGCGGTGATTGTCTGTGTCTGCGACGTAGACCACGCCATGCGAGTCCACGGCCACGTCCTGTGGGTTGCTGAACAGCGCCTGGGAGGCCGGTCCGTCGCGAAAACCGGCGCTGCCTGCGCCTGCGAGCGTGGATACGAGCCCCTGCGGCTTGCCATCGACCGAATAGCTCTTGTTCTGGCTCCAGACATCGATGCCTGACGCTGCGCTGGTGACTTCTGGCGGACGAACGCTGGACGGCGGCAGAGCTGCGATCGGGCCGGACGCCTGGCCCCAACAGCGCAGAGCGCACTGCGAGTAGTCGCTGGAAGACGGAGAAATGCAGTCGCCACCGGACAGCAATTGGCACATCCGTGTCACGCTGGCGTTGCCGTAGTCGTAGCGGTGCGCGCCACCGATGGCCCACGGCACGTCTGTGACGGTCGGGATGTTGCGCGGCAGCGCGGTCCAGTTCACGCCCTGCAGCTGGTAGGCGCACGAACCGTTGACACAAGCCATGTCTTCGCAGTGATGGCACTTGCTCTGCACGCCGAAGACCGTGCAGGAGTGGCGCATGTCCTGCGTGTTGCTGTTGCGTCGACCTTTCCACTCGAGCGTCTGGCCGACGCGCTTCTGGTACGCGAACGGCCACGGCGGCGTGGTCACCTGGTCGCACCACTGGGCCACGCTCCAGGACCGGTGCGCCACCATGGCGCGCGCCACGTGGCCGAGCAGACAGAGCGCCGCCACTCCGGCAAGCAGCAGACGCATGATCATGATGGTCATGAGCGAAGAGCCGTCGATCCGAACTTAGTGAGTCAAGCAGCTGCCGCACTAAGTGCGGTTCGCAGTCTCGAGCACATGGAGCTGCTCACGAGCGTGCGCCTCGTGTCTGCGGATGGCGCTGTGGCCGCGCTGCCGCACGTTCTGCAGCTGATCGACGCCTTTGCGGACGTATCAGTGCGATGGAGCTTCCCCCGAGCGTCTCGCCGGGGCTTTCTGCACCTGCTACGGCGCCTAGCGGCGCGCGAGACGCCGGACCAGCCGCTGGACGTGAACATGGATGCCGCCATGGGCCTGGCCGCCAAGCACGGCCATCTGCACGTGATCCAGTGGCTGCACGAGTACCAGCCAGAAGTGAAGGTCTCAGTGTTCGTCATGATCACGGCCGCTGAGTACGGCCAGCTGCCCGTCGTGCAATGGCTGCACGCCAATCGCAAGGACGGCTGCACGACCGCCGCCATGGACCGAGCAGCCACGAACGGTCACCTGGCCACTGTCCAGTGGCTGCACGCCAATCGCCGCGAGGGCTGCACGTACGACGCCATGACGGGCGCTGCTGAGCATGCGCATCTGGAGGTCCTGCAGTGGCTGCACGAGAACCGGCGCGAGGGCTGTACCGTGAACGCCATGGTGCGGGCCGCCACCAACGGCCACTTGGAGATCGTGCAGTGGCTGCATGAGCACCGAACGGAAGGCTGCTCCTCTCGAGCCATGGATCTGGCGGCCACCAATGGTCACTTGGAAATGGTGCAATGGCTGCACACCAACCGCAGCGAGGGCTGCACGGCGGCGGCCATGAACGGTGCGGCCGCCAACGGCCATTGGCATGTGCTCGAGTGGCTCCATGACCATCGACGCGAGGGCGTGACGGGCGTCGGTTTCCGCCAAGCAGCCGCCAACGGCCATCTGGAGATCCTGCAATGGCTGCATGAGCGCTACGGCAGCGCCATGATGATCAATTGCCAGCCCAATCTCATGGACGAAGCGGCCTCCCGCGGCCAGCTGCATGTTCTGCAATGGCTGCACACGATCGATCAGGTGCGCTGCACCAGCGCAGCCATGGATGGCGCTGCAGCGCGCGGCCATTTGGACGTCGTGACATGGCTGCATACGCACCGGACTGAAGGCTGCACGCCCAAGGCCATGAATCTGGCGGCCTGCAATGGCCACTTGTCGCTCGTACTATGGCTGCATGAGAACACCCAAGCCGGCTGCAGCACCGAAGCCATGGACCTTGCAGCCAAGGGCGGCCATCTGCAGGTTGTCCAGTTCCTCCACGAGCACAGAGCAGAAGGCTGCTCGGCTCGCGCCATGGACCACGCCGCCGCCAATGGCCATCTCCAAGTCGTCCAGTATCTGCACTCCCACCGAAGCGAAGGATGCACGACGGATGCCATGGACGCGGCCGCTCGCAACGGCGACCTGCCGCTGCTCGAGTTCCTGCGCGTGAACCGCAACGAGGGCTGTACCCCAAGAGCTCTGACGCGAGCTGCGTACGCGGGTCAATTGGCCAGCGTCCGGTGGCTGCTTGCGCACTATACGAGCCAGCTAGCGACCCAGTCGCTAGTCGATGAAGCGGTTGACTCGGCAAGACGCGGACGAGCAGAGCAGGTGCAGACCTGGCTGCGAGGCTTCCATGTGAACATTCAATGATGCTTTTGACTGCGTTGGCTCTCTGTCTCTCTTGAAGCTGCGTCGTCCGACTTGCGACTGTGGAACGTACAGTACAGAGCGAGGAGCTCAGGGCCGTCCTGAGACGGTGCGGCGGAGGCAGATAGGCTGGATTCCCGCTAAAAGAGCGAAGGATAGAGAGAGAGGAGCAGACCGCTGGGACATGCGGCGGACCTCTACGCTCCATGCTTCCGTAGTCCAGTCACCGTTGCCCTAAAACGACCACATGGAGACTGCGTGAGCTCTCGTGCAATCATTCCGCAGCAAGATGCGCTCCACATTTATTTTCCCCCAATCAAACCACTTTATGTACAATATTTCATCCAATCATCAGGATATTTCCGTGCGGGCTGTGCCCATCTGGATCTCCCGAACAACGACGATGATTGGTTAATTTCAGGGCACTGACTTTTCACATAGCCGGAGCAAACACATGATATCCCGCTAAAGTACGATCCGATGCGCAACGTGCGTACGTCGGTCGCCATTACTGGAGAGTCCGATAGCCAGTGGAGCGATGACCAGAGCGTCGATCACCGCGCGCAAGGAGTCGAACGCGCGCAAGGCGTCCAATGCCACAGCCCACGTCGTGCACCAGACGGCCGCTGTGGCCACGACGGTAGCCACGACCGTGGCCGCCACCACGGCCACGCTCGCGGTCGAGATCGTGACGCTGCCGGGGCTCAAGGAGCTGTTCGTGGCCACGCTGGAATTCTTCCTGTCGCTGTCGCTCGTGCTGTCATTCTTCGAGTGTGTGGACGCGTCCATCCGAGACGAGCAAGAGCTCGAGTTCATGTACACCACGGCCTGGGGGCCCTTCGTGCTAGGCGCGTTCGTGGCCTACGGCAACCGGCTGACCAAGTACGCGCCGTCGCTCGAGACCTTCGAGCGCAATGTGCTCTGGGGCAAGCTTTTCGTCTGGGTATATGGCTTTATCTATCTGGTCTACGACAAGGACTTCACCATTAAGTCCGGCCCGGCGCTGCAGGTGTCCATCATCTTCTGCGTGGTCGATATCACGCGCTTCTGCATGGAGCTGTTCGAGCTCATCGAGGAGGACGAGGAGGAGGACGAGCACGGAGCGAACGGTGAGCATGACGAGTTCTACGCGGACGACGACCCGGAGGCCGGCGAGCGCAAGATCCGCGATATGATGGGCGGCCAGAAGCCGTCCATGCACCAGTCCGACTCAATCCCGATGCTGGCGTCCACGTCGTCCATGTACAAGTACGTCGAGGTCGTGGACGGCAATACACCCGTCAAGGGCGACGGCTATGCGCCCAAGAGCGGCGTGTTTGAGCTGTGACCGGCCACTCCAGCTACTTCCTTATCTATAGACGAGAGAGAGAACCAACTCAATCCAACGCATCATTTAATATCCATTAGAGTCATGGCTGCTGCATGCGGGCAGCGCTGGCCAGGGCGGAGCAGACGCGGCAGACGGCCATGGTGGTGCTCTCGTTTCTGTGCCCGTGGTCTTCACACACAGCAGGGCTCACGTAGACTCTTGAGACAGTGCACTGCTGGCCAAGCTCAAGCTGGAGCCCAACCTCTCTCTCTGAGAAAGGATTGGCAGGACGAGTGACGCATCCTTGCTGTCCCCTGCTGCTTCATTGGAGAATCAGACCACGCACTGAGCGTCAACTACGCCTTCGCAAGGTACTCACTTTAACGAGCATTCAGACAATGCACAAGAGCAGGCGTCGACACTGGACCCCGTCGTGCCTGCCTGCCGCTCTCGTTCTCTGCATCGAGCACTCGACTCCCAAGTGAGGCACGACTGTAAAATCCACGTGAGCAGGCCGTTGAAGATGAGCCTCCCACTGTATAAAGATCTCCGCCTTTTGCTATCCACTGGATGACCAAGGCCCATGGCTTCCAGGGGCTCTTGTCTCCAGCGCAGCCGCCCCACGCGTCTCCTGTGGGACACCTCAGTTAAAGAGGATGGCGTGATCGCTGCATAGAGCACCGGACTTCTCCGTGGCCGATCTTTCGCTCTCTGTCCAGCATCTCCCTCTGCCATATATGGAATAGACCAAGTCCAACGTTCTGGATCTTGGTGAAACGAGCGGAACAAAATGTGACCCCAAGAGTTTTGGGTTCGTTCACCCAAGACACGCCAAATCGTACTTTAAAAAAGAGTGATACGGTATTTATACAGTTAAATCTCGTCATACCGGCGGCGTCACGTCGTCCGGCTTGGCGGCCACAGGGTACGCCTTGACGTCTGCCGAGTCCACCACGCGCACGTAGTCGTAGTCGCTGTGGCGGTAAGTGTCCAGGTTGTCGTCGTCGTCCTCTGCGTGGCTCTTGGTAGGCGTCTGCAGGCTGGGACCGGGCACTTGCGGGAACTCGGGGCTGCCGTCCTTGAGCAGCTCGTCGTCCTCGTTGTCGGCGCCCTCCTCGTCCATGGGCTCTTCGTCGATGAGATTGTACAGCTCCATCTCGAAGCGCAGCACATCGACGACGCAGAAGATGATGGCCACTTCCAGCCCGGGCCCGCTCTTGATCTCCATGCCGTCGTCCCACACGAGGTACAAGAACGAGTAGATCCACGTGACGAACTTGCCCATGAGCACGTTGCGCTCAAAGTGTTCGGGCGACGGCATGTACGGCAGGCACTTGATGCGGTGACCGTAGACCACGTACAGAGCGCAGACGAAGGGCCCCCAGGCCGTGGTGTACATGTACGACAGTTCCTCTTTGTCGCGGTTTGCCGAGTCGGTGTACTGGAAGAAGGCCAGCACGAGCATCATGGAGAGGAAGAACTCGACCGTGGCCACGAACAAGTCCTTGAGCGCCAGTACGCGCACGAACTCGACTACATTGGTCTCGCGCACGTTGGCCAGCGTCTCACGCACGCGCATGGCTGGATTGATTCTATAAGTGGTGGCAAGACGTCGAATGGCTGATTGATGGCAAACGCCATTGGTCATAAGGGACGACGCCCCATCCTCCAAAATATCCCAGCGCGGATCCAGTTTGGTATAGAGAGCAGCCTAATTCCCACCACCAGCTGGCGGGTCCGTCTCTTGCACCGGTCGATTCTCATCACAAAAGCCGCGCGTTGGGTGACTTCAAGCAACGAAGTGCACCTAGTTTTGTGAAAATCAAGTGACGTCGAACCCAGTTTGCAGATTTTCTGCCCAAGGTACAAATCAGGGGTCGGCTCTCTACCAATTAGAGGGTTTCTGCTCGCTGATCCAGGCGCAGTGTCTCCCTCTCTCTGACGCTCTCTATTCAAGAGACAACTGACTGGCTGGTTGATAAGTCAGTCCGAATTTCGCCGCCTGGAGCTCAAGAGAAGAGTAAGCTGCAGGCGCCATGGCGCGTGAGGTCAAGCAGATGCTCGAGGTCTCAGACGGCTACTGGGGCTTCGTGAACAAGCGCCGGTTCTTCCGCTTCTGCTACGCCGCGCTCACGTTCTTCGCCATCTTCGCCGTCGTCTCGGCGTTTTACCAGCTGGGCCAGGGCAGCAGGAAGGCCACCACGTCCAAGATCGCCAGCAAGCTCGCGTCTACGAAAGCTGACGACGATGCGCGCATGCTGCAGTACATCTACATCTTCTACCCCACGCCGCTGGTCTTCGCCTGGTTCGTCGTCTACTTCGGCAAGTTTCTCTTCTGCTGGAAGATCAAGCGCCTACGTCGCTCGCATCACTATAAGTACAACCTGCTGATTGCGTCGCTGATCGCGGCGGCCATCTACGCGACCTTCCTTTGGGGCTTTCTCAAGCTCTCAGTACAGTCTGGCCCCAAGATGCGCGAAGCTGTGATCATCGCGTTCTGCGAGCTCAGCCTCATCGGCGTGCAGGTGTACGAGGAGGAGGAGATCCGGCGTGAGCGCCACGCCAAGAAGAAGCTGCTACAGGAGCAGCAGGCTGTGATGGCCGGCTTCCAGGAGAAGGAGAACGAGCTGCTCAAGGACCTGCGCTCGCCCACACCCGCGGTCCTCGAGGCCGTCTAGGTAGGAACCCTCATCTTTATGTGTGTACAATACACCAACTTTATCCCTTACCAAAACACGGTGCCTCTATCATCCGTCACGATCCTGTAGAGCGGGTTCAGGTAAATCATCGGTCGATCGCGCCTTGTTTTGCGAATCCGCTTGCATGCCATCTGCGATAGTCAGCGTGCTCTCTGCTGGACGATCAGGCGAGCGGAATTAAAGTCGCGCGAGTGGCCAGGACGGAGCAGTCCGCGATCGGATCCTGAGACCGCAAGCCGCAGCCATGGGCAAGCGCCGCGAGTTCAATCAGATGCTCACCATCTCGGATGGCTACTGGGGCTTCGTGAACAAGCGCCGCTTCTTCCGCTTCTGCTACGCCACGCTCACGTTCTTCGCCATCTTCGCCGTCATCGTGGCGTTCTTCCAGGTCGGCGCCGGCACCAAGTACGCCACCAACTCCAAGCTCGTGGCCAAACTGGCGTCTAGCACGGTGGACGAGAACACGCGACTGCTGCAGTGGATCTACATCTTCTACCCCACGCCGCTGGTCTTCGCCTGGTTCGTCGTCTACTTCGGCAAGTTCATGTTCTTCTGGAAGATCAAGCGCCTGCGCCGCTCGCATCACTACAAGTACAACCTGCTGATCGCATCGCTGATCGCCGCCGCGATCTACACGTGTTTCCTCTGGGGTTTTCTCAAGATGGAGGTCCAGACTGGGCCAAAGATGCGTGAAGCCATCATCATCGCCATGTGCGAGCTCAGCCTCATCGGCGTGCAGGTGTACGAGGAGGAGGAGATCCGCCGCGAGCGCCACGCCAAGAAGAAGCTGCTCCAGGAGCAGCAGGCTGTGATGGCCGGCTTCCAGGAGAAGGAGAACGAGCTAGTCAAGGGCCAGCGCAGTCCCAGTCCCGTGCCCGGCGGTATGCTATGAGGAGAGAGTACCTGTAGAACTATCATAAGAATGCAATAAACACACCATGATATACGAGCATTATAGGTGTCCCACATTGGATTATCCGTTCGGCCCACATTCAGATACTCGGTGGAGATCGCCTGGGATTTGAAGTGGATCTGCAGCGCACTGTATCTCACGGTATAAGTGGTTTTCCGTACCACATGCACGAATCAGACGCGATTACGCCAAAACGGCAATGCCGTTGACGAGTTTTGTGCAGTCATTTTTTAGTTTATCCCCATGCGAATTATGAGCGGCCGTCCGAGTCATACGAGACCAAAGCGCAATGGCAGCCGACGACGGCGGTTCTGCCGCTTCCTGTACGCTGCGCTTACGCTGTTCGCTGTCTTTGCAGTGGTCGTGGCGTTTTTCCACATCAACGGTCGCGACAAGGCCAGCAATTTGACAGCTGACGGCTCTGTGAACGAGGATTCAGAGTTGCTGCAGTGGATCTACCTCTTCCATGGCTCGCCCGTAGTGGGCGCCTGGTTTCTCGTCTACTTTGGCGAAGTCGCGACCTGCTGCAACCTCAAACGGTTGCGTCGAGTGCACAACTTCAAATACAACCTGCTCATCGCGTCGCTTCTGGCCGGGATCTTCTACACGAGCTTCTTCTGGAATGTGCTAGACATGAAGGCACAAGGTGGCGCCAAGCTCGTAGAAGCCATTATCATCGCTCAGTGCGAGCTCTGCCTGATCGGCGTGCATGTGTACGAAGAGCAAGAGGTCAGAAGAGAACGTCATGCGCGTAAGAAGTTACTGCGTGAGCAAAAGACTCTGATGCTTAGCTTTCAACGCACCAGTCCTGTGCCTGGGGGCATGATATAAATACGATATAATCCATCGGTGCTGGTGACATGCAAATATTCCAGCTGTAAGCTTTGTTTGCCTTCGCCAACAAAAGCGTATCTAATCAAAATGCGATTACGCCAAAAATACATCAAACGCCATTGGCTGGAGTGCCGCTTTATTTCTGTATACCCGCAAGAGGAGTCACAATGTGCACAAGCCTTTCCAGCAGCTCCAGTACGAAGGGCAAGAGCCGCCGCCGACTGCCGTTCTACCGCTTTGTGTATGCGTCGCTCACTATCTACTCAGTCTTCGCGGTGGTCGTGGCGTTCTTCCAAGTCAACCAGGTTCATCAGTACAAGTCCAGCGAGGCGAGATTCAGGACTCACAGTGATGACTCGATGGTTCTCTATTGGTTCTACATCTTCGATGGGTCAGCTCTGGCCGCGGCGTGGTTCCTTGTCTATTTTGGCGACATCTCGACCTGCTGGAATCTCAAGCGCCTTCGACGCGGGCACCACTACAAGCTAAACCTACTGATCGCGTCTCTTCTCGCTGCAGTATTTTACACGTGCTTCTTCTGGGGTGTTCTCAAGATGGAAGTACAAACAGGGCCCAAGCTTCTGGAGGCCATCATCATCGCCCAGTGCGAGTTGATGCTGATCGGCGCGCACATGCTCGACGAGCAAGAGATCCGTCGCGAACGCCATGCGCGCAAGAGGCTTCTTCGCGAGCGACAAAGGATCATGGAGGAGGCAGAGCACTTGCATTCAATCACTGGCGGAATGATTTGAAAGGCAGCAAATACACAGACAATGTAATGCACAACTTGAACTCAGCTTGTGACCATGAGACTCCCTGATACTGAATGATGCACGAAGATGAAGACTATAAAAAACGTCGAGAGAGAACGACTGCATCATTCACGTTGTGAGAGAACGAATCTCCAGATGGCAAAGCGAATACGTCGTGGTATCCTTGTGTGAACTGGTGGTCTGTGGCATTCAATAGATTCAGCACTGCGCACTCGCTCTCTGGCTCATTGGTACTTCCGTCGTGGGAAGATGAGACAGACATGATTACACCACTATCGCAATGGTCCATGAAGGCGGTTGTGATCATTTCATTTCATTATTTATCTCCAAGCATCAAGAGCTCTTCTCATGTCACGACGCAGCAGTGCGCTGAGAGATTCCGCCCCAAAGCGCAAAGGTCGTAGGCGCCTGCGGTTCTTCCGCTTCGTGTACGCTGCACTCACGATCTTTGCCATCTTTGCGATCGTCGTGGCGTTTTTTCACGTCAACGATAGCTACAATAAGAATAGCCAAGCGACAAGTGACACCCTGAACGAAGACTCGGAATTGCTCCAGTGGATCTACCTCTTCCACGGCTCGCCCCTGGTCGGCGCCTGGTTTCTTGTCTACTTTGGTGAAGTCGCAACCTGCTGCAATCTCAAGAGACTGCGGCAGCTGTGCAATTACAAGTACAATCTGCTCATTGCGTCGCTTCTGGCTGCAGTATTCTACACGAGCTTCTTTTGGAACGTGCTTAAAATGAAGCCGCAAACAGGTCCCAAGCTGGTTGAAGCCATCGTCATCGCCCAATTCGAGCTCTGTCTGATCGGCGTGCAAGTGTACGAAGAGCAGGAAGCCCGACGCGAGCGCCACAAGCGGAAGAGTTTGATTCAGCAGCGTCTCCTGGAGCAGAAAGCGAGAGTGTCCAGATACACGCACATACGAAATGTGCCAGGCGGGATCATATGATATTCACCTTATGAGTACAGGAACTTGGATATCTAATGAAGAAAGATAGCCATCTGCAGTAAGGTCAAGTTCAATTAACAGCCTGTGTCCCAAAAGCTGCTCAGCACTTTGCAGATGGACTGCACAGCAACAACTGGACCCAACTTGGCAGAAGAACCTGGCTGGATTTTGTTTGTTTGCTGCGTTTTTTTCCTCAAAGAGTGATGGCTTCTATAATAAATTTCGCAAATTTAGAAGGCACACGGTACCCACAATCGAGAATGAAGGTTACCTCGCGGGGTTTGCGAACGCATTTTCACTTTTCTCAGGAATGGGCAACTCCAGCAGCAGCGCTGACACCGGACGGGTCCAGCGCACTCGTACGCAGTCTGGCCCACGCCCCATCGTCGGCCGCTCACAGACGCGCACGCAAATGATCCCGGACCAGTTCACGTCGCTTCCGCAAGTCACCTCCGGTACGCACCTTTGTCTTGCGCGTGTGTCTAACGCACCACCTAACGATATCACTCTCTCCCTCCCACTTATATGTATGCGCAGCGCTTAGAAGAAATGGCCTCGAGAGCTGTAATCTCGTCATAGGCATCGACTGTATGTACAGTTGTGCCCACTCTGTTGCTATGTGGAGAATATCCGCTAACGCCTGGGTTAACTCCAATAGTCACGAAGTCCAACGAGTGGAGCGGCAAGCGGACGTTTGGCGGCCGCAGTTTGCATTGCATCGATGACCCACGAAGCTCGAATCCGTACGAGTCTGTGATCGACACCATCGGCCGCACGCTGCAAGACTTTGGTATGGCTGCGCCGGTCTTCTGGTCTCTCGCGCTCTTGGGTGCTGACGTCCTACTGATCCTATAGACGAAGACAACGTGATCCCAGTGTACGGCTTTGGCGATGACCTCACGGGCGACCACTCGGTGTTCACGTTTTCGCGGAGTGGCGAGTCCGGGTTCCCGCTCGAATCCATTCGCTCGCGCTATCGTGAGATCGTTCCGAACGTCGTCATGGCCGGGCCGACGTCCTTTGCCCCGATCATTTACGAGGCACTGTCGATCATCAACAAGACTGGGGGGTACCACATCCTGGTCATCATCGCCGATGGGCAGGTCACGCGATCCGTGGACATTCCGCCGCACGCCGTAAGCAAGAACGAAAAAGAGACCATCGACGCCATCACCTACGCGAGGTACGATCTCCATCTAACGATACTAGTTCGCTGCTTCGTTTGCTTGGACTAACCCGCTCCGTTGTGTCTCAGCAATTTCCCCTTAAGTATCGTAATGGTTGGAGTCGGCGACGGTCCGTGGGAGTCCATGATCTACTTTGACAATTACCTTGTGAACCGCAGCTTTGACAACTTTCAATTCGTCGAGTACAGTGTACGTATTGTGTTCGCAACTGCACATCCTGCTTAGTGGCGTGCGAGAGGATTACGCCGTTGCTGGCGTGCGTGGTCGAGATGCTGATACCATGTTGTTGTCTGCTTGTGCATTGCGTTTGCATCGTACAGAAAATTGCGGCTCAATTCCCCTCCCCGCAGATGCGCGAGACCCAATTTGCACTCCAAGCGTTGATGGAGATCCCAGAGCAATACCAGATCATCAAGGAAATGGGCTTATTATCCAGAGGCCCATACCGATTTGTGACGGATCTGCCCGCGGTGGAGGTGTATCCGTCTCCACAACCCATGCCACCCAGCTACAACGCTCCGTTCAATGTTTTCCAGCCGCCGAATTCAAATGCGTACCCAATGGCCCAGCCTGTGCCACAACTTACGACGCAGACGACCACCTTCAAGCCGTCGTACGATCGCACTTCGGACCAAGCCTACGACCTTTTCCCGAGTGGCGAGCGTCCATCTGCCCCGACTTTCATCGATGTGCCCGATGGAAATGCTGGGCTGAGCCGCCAAGAGTCCCGGGCAGAGCTGGAGCTGCAGCGCATGCAGGAGGAGAACCTATGCTGTATTTGCGAGGACCGGAAGAAAGACACGGCCTTCCAGTGCGGCCACCAGACGTGTGGCCATTGTGCAGAGCTGCTCAGGCAATGCCCGACATGTCGCCAGGATATCCAAATGCGCATCAAGCTGTACGGCTGAGGCGGATTGGCTGGATTCACTTTATTTTGGCGAAGGCGGCTGTATCGTGGTTTAGTTAATGTTGCTTCAAAAGCAAGCGGACAGCACGTACATCGCTTATGAGGATAAGTATAAGTATGGATATTGCACAATGCAAACACAAGAAAATGTATAGTTGACGAGAAGATTCTTTTGGATTTGATGCGCTTATTTGGTGCTCTATGGGGGGAAACGCTGTATGATGTGCTTATTCGTTTGCAGAGGGAAAGAGGTGGATGTGCGTCAACTGGACGCTTTTACGGGGAGGCGCTGACGTTGCCCGAGTCGCGCTTGGCGCCGTGGCGGATGCAGACGCCGTTGCGCACGGCGCCCTTGGCGCATCCCTCAGCCTGACAGCGCTTGCCGCCGCCATGCGAGACGCACAGCGTGCCGCCCACGGCGCTCTTGGAGCAGCCTTCCACTTGGCACCGCTTGCCTCCGCCGTGCGCGATGCACGAGCCGCCCAGCAGGGCCGTCTTCGTGCAGTCCGGCATCTTGCACTTGCGACCACCACCGTGGGCTGAGCAAAAGCCGCCCACGAGCGCCGACTTGGTGCAGCCGTTCTCGCTGCAGCGCTTGCCGCCGCCGTGTGAGATGCACAGGCCGCCCTGCTTAGCGCTCTTGGTGCAGTCCGGGTGCGAGCAACGCTTGCCTCCGCCGTGCGAGATGCAGAAGCCGCCAGTCTTGGCGCTCTTGGCGCAGCCATCAGCGCGGCAGAATCGGCTCTGCTTGTGGTACTTGCAGAACGTGCCGCTGGGGCCGCGGATGGTGCGGTAGCAGTCCTGCTTGGCGCAAACCGTGTTGAGCATCGTGGTCACATCAAACCCGCCGCTGCTGGGCGGGCTGTCGAGGTACGGGGTCTCTTCTTTCACGTCTTCGTCCGACTGTGTCGAGTCGCCGTCCTCATCTTCTTCGTCGTAGTCCATGTCCATGTCCTCATCGTTCACGATGAAGCTGAGGCTCATGGCCGCAATGCCGTTCGTGGCGCTGGCGGATGGGCTGCTGCAGTTGCTGTCGTCCGAGTAGCACTCGTTGGGCTTGCGGTTGAGCAGCTTAGCATCTCCGGCCAGATGCATGGTGGGCACGGCGCGACGCATTTCCTCGCAGTGGGTCGGAGGGGACTGGTAATGCGTCGGGGTGGTAAAGGAGATCGCGTCTCCAGTGGGGTAGCTTTGGTTGGGACTCGAGGACATGGTCGCTGCGAGTAAGGGGGTTGATAAAAGTAGCCGCCGGACGGG
>JAADVF010000166.1:0-45631 GCA_023334555.1 Elongisporangium undulatum
CACGAACGCGTTTCACATGGGCATGCTCCAGTTGCATGATGGCCTTGTGACCAACGCGCTGCTTGACTTCAAACGCCAGGCCAAGGCGAATGCTGCCAATGATATCAGGCGTCCCGCCTTCCTCGCGCTCTTCTCGGTTCGATACATAGTGGTGCTCTCGGTCAGTCACAATGACCACAGTGCCTCCACCAGGCATAGACGGCACGTCGTTGCTCACAAGGCGCTTCTTGACCACAAGAACGCCAGGCGATCCAGGGCCGCCCAGGAACTTGTGACCAGAGAAGAACACGGCGTCCTTGTACACAAACGGCCGCAGCCATGGGTCATTCACGCTTGGATTCATGTCGATGGCTACATACGGCGCACATGACGCGTAATCCCAGAACGCGAGTGCGCCATGCTGGTGCAGCAGAGCTGAGACGGAGTTGGTGTCGGTCAGGACGCCCGTGAGGTTGGAGGCCGCGGAGAACGAGCCGATCTTGAGGGGGCGGTCCGCGAATTGCTTCAGTCGCTTGCGCAGCACGACGAGATCCACAAGCCCCTTGTCGTTCTCTGGGATGCGCACGACGTCCGCAGAGCTCTCGCGCCAGGGCAACAGGTTGGAATGGTGTTCAAATGGGCCCACGAACACCACAGGCCGCAGTGACTTGAGCGCCTTTTGCTCAGAGGCCAGTGGCACATGCAGGCCGAGTATGGTCACGAGCTTGTTCACCGCGCTGGTGGCGCCAGAGCCAGTGAACACCACGCAGTCGGCAGCCCCACGGCCAGAGATCTTGGCGTTCACGGCTTGAGCGATGATCGCGCGCGCTTCGTCGCGGAAGCAGGTGGACTGCAGCCCCGTGACGGATGTGGTCGTGTGCGTGTTGCCGTAGAGCGGCAGCACCTGCTGCTGGACGTACTGCTCGATGCTGCGCAGCGACCTGCCGCTGGCCGTGAAGTCTGCATAACAGAGCGCTCTGTCACCATAGGGTGATCGGAACCGCGTGTCCCGGCCTATGATCTCCTGCGCCAGCGCCTGAAGCAGCGCCTTTTTGTCCTTGGGAATCGGGTCATCGCTGTCGTTGGCCATGCTGAGGTACGTAACGCGAGGTCAGTTGCGAAGTGTCGTGCTTCCAAGGCTTGGTCTTGGGCAATTTCAAGGCTCGGAGCGCTCCCTCCGATGCGCGAGACGGCGCAGACTGCCTGCGTGAGCTCCATCCGATCCTTTCCAGCTGAGAATTCGTGCTCCGGAGTGGAATTTTGGCAGAGACGGACGTCGAATGGCCGATCCAGAGCTTCATGCGGCTGCCTCTTTCGCTTCCCTTGGCTCGGAAGAGTCTTCTCGCCCTCCGCTTGCGCGCGGACTGGCGCTCATGAACGGGTTCTTCGGCCGATTGATCAAGCCTGCGTTCAGCTGTTTGTGGACGCAGCTGCGTCAGAAGTCTGAAGACAAGGTCATGCCCATGGGCCAGAGTCATGGCTGCCAGGAATGGTGCGAATCTAAACGCACCCTGTTTTGTAAAAGCGTCAACTGGGGAGACCGTGTTTAGTGAAATTGCGTACTAAGGGAATGAATGATACAGAATCCCGTCATCCGAGGCTCAGATGCCGTGTTCCAGGGTCCGACAGCGTATGGATGGATACCCATGCTCGTGTGTTCAACTACAGTGCACACAGTCTGGTTTAGCGTGCTGAAACGGATGCCAATGAGCCAGCAGTTGGCCAGCACAATCAACAACGATCAAGTATCCCGCAAGGTGGTATGTGTTACTTTCTATTGTCTAAGCGTTCTTCCGCTTACCGCTGGCGGCCAGCCATACGACGGTACATGGACTCCAGCTCGCGCTTGGCATCGCCCGGCGGGAAGTTGGACAGATCGTAGTAGTGCGGCGCGATCTCCACGAGCCACTCGCCGCGGATGCGCGTGTTTAGGCGGATGTAGTTGCGGCTCGTGAGCACGAACTCGTTGTAGACGACCCACTCGGGCTTGTCGTCCAGCACGCAGGACGGGTGCAGGTGCACGACCTGGTTGTCCTTCACAGTCACGTACGTGCCGGAGCTGGACTTGTGGCCCACCTGCATGAAGAACCCGGACACGAGCGACTTGATGATGTTCGGGTAATACTGCGCCGAGTTCAGGTCCAGGTTCGAGTACGTGGGCATCTCCAGGCGCTTCATGTTGCGGATCAGCTGGTCGCGCACGTTGGACGCGGCCTGCAGCGACCGGTGGTTCAGGTAGTTCTCAAAGCACCAGTTGGCGTCGCCGTTGTTGAGCTTGTAGGCGTGGAAGACGTTGAGCAGGGCGAGATGGTCGCCATCGTTGTGCGCAAAGTTGGCCTTGGCCTCGTTGGCGGCCTTAGCATCGTTCTTCGGGCGCACAAACGGCTCCGGAACCGACAGCATGGCCACAATCGTAGCCACTTCCTGCGGGACCTGGTAATCGCCCGAGGCGATCAGCATCTTGGCCAATTGCGGGTGCACGGGCAGCATGGCCATCTTCTTGCCCAGCTCCGTGAGCGAGCCATCTTCGTCATCGAGCGCACCCAAGTAGTTGAGCATCTCCAGCGCACGCATGAGCGTCTCCGGGGCCGGAGGGTCCATGAAGTCAAAATGCACCAGATCCTCGATGCCCAGCTGCAGCAGCGTGAGCACGACGCCGCTCATCTCGGAACACAGGATCTCCGGGTACGTCTGTTCTTCCAGGTCGCGCAGGAAAGACTGCTCTGTGTACAGGCGGAAGCACTTGCCCGGACGCGTTCGGCCGGCACGACCCGAGCGCTGTTTAGCCGAGGCGCGCGAGATCGGCGACACCAGCAGCGACTCCACACGGCTGCGCGGGTTGTACACCTTCTGCTTGGAGAAGCCCGGGTCCACGACGTACACGATACCGTCGATGGTCAGCGAGGTTTCGGCCACGTTGGTGGAGACCACGATCTTCCGGCCCTTGGGGCCACCCGGGAAGCGCGGCTTGGGCGCGTCCTTGAAGATGAGCTGCTGCTGCGCGGGCGGCAGCGTCGAGTACAGCGGGTACACCTCCACGGGGCCGTACTTGGACGAGTCCAGAGTGTCGCACTCGGCGCGGATCTGTCGGCAGGCGTTTTCGATCTCTTCCTGGCCCGTGAGGAACATCAGCACGTCGCCTTCCTCCTCACACACGTGGATCTGCACGGCCGTGCGCACGGCAGCCTCCAGGTAATCGCGCTCCGGCTCCGGCGTGAAGAAGATGTCGACCGGGAACGTGCGGCCGGGGATGCAGATCAGCGGCGCGTCATCAAAGTAGCCCTGGAACTTCTTGGCGTCCAGCGTGGCACTCATGACCACGACCTTGAGGTCGGGGCGCTTGGGCATCACCTCCTTGAGCAGACCGAACAGGATGTCGGTACTCAGCGTACGCTCGTGGGCCTCATCGAGCAGGATGACCGAGTAGTTGGACAGCAGCGGGTCGCTCATGGCGTGCTGCAGCAGCATACCATCGGTCAGGAAGCGCAGCTTGGTCGAGCCGCAGGTCACGTCCTCGAATCGAATGGTGTAGCCGACTTGCTGGCCCAGCTCCACGTCCATCTCTTCGGCCACACGCTTGGCGATGCTCATGGCGGCCACTCGGCGGGGCTGCGTACAAGCGACCATCTTGCCAGTGCCGCCAGGGATAGTCATGTTGGTCAGGAACTGCGGGATCTGCGTGGTCTTACCACTGCCGGTCTCGCCCTCGATGACGATCACCTGGTGCGTCAGCACGGCCTCCTGGATTTCCTGCAAGAAGCCGTACACCGGCAGCTTCTGGCGCGTGGCCAGCAGCTTGTGGTACCGGGCCGAGAAAGGCGCGTTCGTGAGCGGATTGACGGATCCATTGGCGTCCGCGACGGCGGCGGCCGGCGGAGCATCCGAGAACCTGCTCTTGCGCTTCTTGCCGCCAGCGGCGTCACCGACATCGAGCGTGCGCTTCCGATCCATTGCGCCGTTTCTTGGTGTGTGAGTGTCGCTCCAAAGTGCGCGCTGCTTTTGGTTGGTCAACTGCCAGCGAATCCTTCGGGCAACATTCGCGCTACAATAAGCAGATGGGCGCACTTTAGCGGTTGATGGGCGTACCTTGCTGGTGCGTACTTAGTAGGATTCATATAGTGGGTGAATGGTGTGGATGAGGAGAGAGGGGCGGCTGCACGACGTCCGCTCCTGACATGGCGGATCCATCAAGCGGACGGATACCGTTTCAAATACAGTACGCGGCTGACGTGGATAGAGAAATCAAGAGAATGGATGGTTGTATCAGTCAGATGAGGTGGATTTATTTTCTAAACAGACCATACTACATACACTAATTAACTACAGCAATATACACGGAGCACTTAGACCCGCTCCATGCCTTCCTTCGACATGGACGCGGCCTTGAGCGCGTTTCTGCAGTCCGGGATGAGCGCCGAGGCGCTGATGGTGAAGAACACACTGCCGATGAGGTAGTAGTTGATGGCCATGTACATGTAGTCCGAGCTCTTCTGGGCATCGTCCTGAGCCGTGAACTTGGGCAGGTAGTAGTAGCTACCGATGATGAAGAGCAGCGCGCCGATGGCCGTACCCAGGCACGAGACCGTGAACCAGCACTTGAGGTTGGACCAGCGAAAGCCCTTGGTGTGCGAGTCTTCGTGCGTGATGGCCAGGAAGTAGATGTCCACCAGAGCAGCAAGGACGAACAGCACACTGCCGATCACGAAGCACCAGCAGCCGAGCGAACTACTGCGAGCGTAGAAGCTCGGGAAGAAGTAGACAGCACCCAGCACGAAAATGGAGGCAGCTGCAACGTAGGTCATGCCATTGTACGCGTTGCACACACGGCGGATCGCGGAACCACTGTTGAACCGGATCGTGTCAATGAAGTCCATGTTGGCGCCCAGGAAGAAGCAGATGCAGCCGAGGAAGTACAGCCAGCAGCCGATGAGCGTGCCCTTGCCGTCCCACAGGATGGAGTACTTGGGGTAGTAGAAGATCGAGCCCACGAAGAACTGCAGCGAGCCGAGCATGTACACGATCACCTTGGCCACCTTGTAGATTTTCTCAGCGTTGCTAAGCGAGCGCACGACCTCGTCGTGGGCCTTCACGTCCGGGGTTTCTTGCATCACGTAGCGCGGAGAGAGGGCGGCGTTGATCATGACGGATGAGCAGAGCGGAGTCAAATGGGAGGCTGAGATGGTGCGCGGCTTTGGCGGGGCACGGTAAAATGCAAAGTGACTTAGACCCGCAATGGCGGCCGGCCACACGCACATCGGAGGTCGGCGGAGCCAGAATAAAACCTTCAAAACCTCGACACAACACGCATTTGGCAGGTTCTCGGCTCTGGATGAAAGGGAAGGGCTAGGGCCCGCGCCACTTGTGATGGCACCACCCATCTTTTGGAGAATCACTGTAGTTTTTCCAATACAGGGAACTATACAAACACCAAGTTCGATTCCAACACGCCATCAGCGCACTGTACTGCCGCCGGAAGAAAACAGCTGATTTATGACTGTAGTACTGTATGGGTGAGCGCCGGGAGGGAGTCCCCGTGTTGAGATGGACTGCACCGTTTCTTTTACAGAAAAGACTCGGTCGAGAGAGAAACACGCCTTAACGTGCGGTGCCTTTGTGGTGGTGGTCAGCTTAAAGAAACAACACCTCAGACCAACGGAACGCTGCATTTGGCTCGGTTACTGAGAGCGGTATCATCGGGTCCCAGCTGGCGCCGCATGGTGGCTTGAAAACTGGGTGTCTTCAGTACAAAGCCCATATTGCTTCACATCTGGAGCGTTCGGTCACTAGGGTTAGCGCTCCGCCTGAACAATCCGCCGCGATGGGCAAGCGCATCCAACACGGAGAATTGCGCAGGGTTAGGGAACTGCAGCCTCCATCCCCGGTTTTGCGCTCAAACACGGAGAATGCAAGAAGTGGACTGATTTGATCGGTTTCGGCAGGGTATCGGTCTATTCAGCCGCGACTTATTCCTTACTGTACGACCAATGGATCTGTGCTCAGAAGAGAGAAGCCAAGCGCTGGTGTATGTAGATTCGCCATGAAGTAACACACATCTCTGAAGCTGAAGCAGACGCCAGTGTGGATCCTCAGGATGTATAGTCCCACCATGATTCTTGAGCTGCGAAGGACGCAGTTGTGCAGCAAAGTCGCTAAGGCCTAGCTTCGTCTCACTGCCTGTCATCTTGGCTGAAGAGAGCACCAGCAGCAGGAAAAGGCCTTTCTCATCACAGCCCTGAAGAATACACTCAGAGGTCTGCTCGTAAAATGTCGCGTTCTGCATCATGGTGCAAATTGTAAGCGTGACATTTGCAAATGCTGCATGTGAAGAGCCTGTCTGACCATCGTTGGGCTGGGCTGTTGCGCATTCAGGCGTGCGTGGCCTTGCAATGAAGTGCCAATACGAATGGGAAACAAAGGCAACGCTTTGCAGGCAACGAGCATGCAAGAGAGACTACTTGGCATATTTCGGCCAACATGAACGCGACAGGTAAAAACCTCTCAGAACCTTGATTATAAAGTCACAGAGGTTAGTTACTATAAAAGGTGGAGGGGGATGGGACTTAGGATGAGGATGCCGTGTTTCCCGAGCGATTGGGTTCCAGAGATGGATACTCTGGTCGGTATCCGATCAGAGGGGCAACATCCAACTCACAGGGTGACGCTCCGGCCAAACCAGCAAGATCACTGACCAGAAACACGAAATCAGTGGTGGGGGCCGTTCCATAGGAGGCCAGGAACGGGCCCAGAGCGCCAAGGGTTGTCCTTTTGTCCTTGGGCCGAAGGACGATCAAGCGCTCTTCACGCCGATCTCTTGTTGCACTCTGTACAGTAGCGTAGAGTATCCTCTATCCACTCTCCTGCTCTCTCCTACAGTAGCACTCGCAGTTGGTTGAACTGGTTTACAACGACAGCTGATCCATTTCGAGCCCCATGGCCAATTCTTCGATTTGCTGCAAACGATCCACGATGAGGCCTGGTCCTCTCACCCAACATAAGCGCATCCCACGCATCCCATGCACGGCGGATTCCCATCATTCGCTTCTTGCTGCTTGGGTTGAGCTCCATACTCACTTCCAGTCTATGCATGTATACAGTGCTGAGTTCAAAGCGCCTGTTTGAGACAGCAGATAGTCAGTGGCACTGGCATGAGCCATATGCTTCTACGAGGCTTATGCGTGTGCGGTCGGCCGCAGCTGCTTCACATCTTGGTCCACGACGCGATTGAGACATCCAAGCTCATGAAGGCGCTGGCTCTGCGACATGTTGGGTATTTCGCCGCGTGCAAATCGTCAAGGCCGTGGATATATCCACCAACTCATTCAGCGGATGTTTGACTGTACGTTTGGCTTCGCGGGCTGCGTTATCTCGAATGAGCGAAATATTAGGCGGGCTTCTACTAGAGTGAAACCCCGCGACTCAAGATGGATCATTGCTGATGTGGATAAGATCCGAACGCTGTGCGAACAATAATCCCCTGTGGCCCTAACATAGTTCTTTGAACTACGAACACAGCAACAGCACTGGAAAATCGCTTGTCGTGTGCCTCATTTTCCAGAATACATCTTGTTTGATTGTGATGGCCAGCTGCGCAAACCGTTATTGATCTACGAGTATTAGGCTGCTAGGACACCCGAGGGTGCTTTCATTCCGTCAGGCTTATCGTCGGAGCGTGCGGACGCGATGAGTTCGAAGCTTCTTGGTTCCTGATCCGGCTGCCTTCTTCATGGCTTGACGCGCGAAACTCTTGCCGCTCGTCTCTCGGGGTTCAGCGTCGTCCTTGTCCATCGGAATGGCGCTCTGCTCGCTGGAAGCCGGCGTTCGCAGCTCCTTGATCGTGTTCTTGTGGCGCTTCGAGTCTTCCAGAGTGCGCGCCAGCGTCAGATCGTATCGGGTCACCAGACTCGTGACGTAGCCTCGCTGGCCGGCGCGACCAGTGCGTCCAGCACGATGCACGTAGTCCACGGCGGACTTGGGGAAGTCGAACATGATCACGTGGTTCACGTCGTCGAAATGCAGACCGCGTGCTGCGAGGTCCGTGCACACAAGGATGCTCGAGTCGCCTTCGATGAACTGGCCCACCGAGTCGTGGCGGGCGGCCGGCGGCATCTCGCCATGCAGACACGACGACTCGAACCCGTGCTCTCGAAGCATGTGGTCTGTCGAGCGGCAGCTGGCCACGTTGCGGCAGAACACAACGGTCTTCATCTTCTTCTGTCGCCGCGCACGAAGCGCCTCGCGCAGCACCGTGTGCCTGTTCTCAGGCGTCACGCGAATGAACTCTTCCTGGATTGTCGATGGCGTGCGGTGCGTCTGGTCGTCGCTCACCATGCGCAAATCGCCAAACCGCTTCTTGATGACCTGGTCCAGTGGCGATTTGATCGTGGCTGCCACCAAAATCATCTGCAGCGGCTGGCCGCGTTTCGCAGCACTGGCCTGAATGGGGGCCAGGATCTCGTCGATCTCCTTGCGAAAGCCCATCTTAGCGTCAAGCAGGGTGTCGGCTTCGTCCACGATGACCGTGTTAATGCGCGACACGAAGAAGTCCGCATTCTTGATGCACTTGGCCACGCGGCCAGGCGTTCCGATGATCATATCCAGACGGCGAGACGTGTTCTTCTGCTGGATGCTCTTGCGCTCGCCACTGGTGACCACGCTGGACGAGAACTTGGCTGAGTGCGACAGCTTCTTGGCCACGCTGCTCACCTGCAGCGCGAGCTCTCGGCTCGGCAGTAGCACGAGCACCTGCGGTCGACTGTAATAGACTTTCTCACGCTCTTCCTCTGTCTGGGCCGCCTCGGCTCGAAGTAGGTTCTCCACGGCCGGGACCAGATACGCCAGCGTCTTGCCCGTGCCCGTCTGCGCTGTGCACAGCACATCTACAAACCGCCCATTAGACATCACCACTCAGTCCCACCAGATCGCCAAGAGCGTATTACCTTTGCGAGCCAGAATGGCCTTGATGCTCTTCTCTTGGATGCCTGTGGGCGACGGGATCTCCATCTCGTCCAGCGCAGCCACCAGCTTCTCACTGATGCCCAGGTCCTGGAACGAGCTGAAGTGTCGACGGTTCAGCGCACTGAACGACTGCGGGAACGCTACGTGCGCAGCCAAAGCAGACGGAAGCAGGCTGCAAGCCACCTGTGACGGGAATCCTGCGCCTCGGGCCAGCGCCAGCGCCGCAGGGCGATGCACACGCGCTCGCACTTGACGCACCAGCGGACGGATCATGCCTCTCGATGTCTTTGTGCTGCAGGCCACTCACTCAGACAGTGATTATCAAAACCAGGTACATTTATTCACAAATCAAGGTCCAAGAAGCCCAAAATGCGCCATTCAAGGACCATCACTCCTCAGCATGAACCAGCGCGCGCGTCGCGACACCGAGGGCCACGGCGCCAAGTGGCAGCGAGGCCGACGGCTCAAGCCCAGCGCCAGAGCGGATGCAGCCAAGGCCACGGTCTCGCAGCTGCAGAGAGAGGGACGCGCGCTCTTGGAGCGATGTGATGAGGTCGATGTTGGATCATCCTCGTGGGCGCAGCAGAAGCTCGTGTATGATGAGCTGTTGCGGTACCAGCGCAGTCGTGCGGCAGATATTGAGACGCTGGTGGGACTTCAGCAGCAGATTCAGATCGATGGAAGAAGCCCAGACCTTATGAAGCAGCATGCTGCCTGTCGGTTCCGTGAGGAGTGGCGCATTGGTGAGCCGCTTGTGTGCTGAACTGCAGAGGCGTGCATGGACATTGAGGCCTTGATGATGGACGCTAGGACGCGAAGACGGCGTGCTGGAGACTCTAGAACGAGATCAAGCAGGTGCTGCGCCCAGCAACCAGGATTGCGATGACCTGCGGCTGCATCTTAAGTGAGTATTCATTCCTGCCTGCTTCTTGTGGATCAGACCTGACACTTGTGACTCCCAGGCGATCTATTCACATGTTCATGACAATGGATCCAACGCAATCACAAGCGTCGGTGGCCAAGGCGAAACTTTCCCAGCAAATACTCTACGCGCAGCAAATGGACCGCATTCTGCTGCAGCTGGACACCAAGCGGCCATACGTCGTGATGTATGCGGCCATTACTGAAGCACGTGTGCGGTTTCAGACCTTTCTCGCCGCATTCAACCTCAACAGTCGCCCTCAAGGAGAAGTATTGAGCAGCGCAGACGCCAATCCTAGTGAAGAACCGCAAAAACCACGAGAATCTTCTCAAAAGAGTGTGTTGGAGCTCTACGAGCATGTTGTGGACGCGAAAGCGAGTGTAAATGCAATGGTGCCGATCAACAAGCAGCGGAGTCGGCACGCTACTGTAGTAGTTCCTTTGGCGAGGACCAGTGATGCATTTCAAGCGAGCCTGAAATTACAACGTGAAATTGCCGAGCGGGAAATCAGCGAACGCCATGCTGCTGAGCACTTCCGCAAGGTCGCTCTGAGAAGAATTCAGCGCGCAATTCGATGTCATTGGCTTCAAAAACAGCAAAAGAAACATGTACTCGATGTTCTCAATTTCACTCGCGCGAGAGCCATTCGGATCTTGCAGCAACGTATTTCGTTGGTGTACAAGTCGTATCGGCAAAGGTGTCACGCCATGGACTCGCTCTTGAGGCGGAACCAGGCTCGCCGCATCGCCACGTTTTGCTTTTGGAAATGGATCTACTGGTACCGCTGTGGCTACGCAATTTTCTCCTTTCAAAAGGACATCAGCGATGGAATGTTACATGCAGTCGTGCGGTAAGTCCCGCGTTCATATCTGCTGGTCAAATCCGTAGTTTGTACTAACAACTGGCGAAGAATACAAAGCTTTGTCCGCCGGATGCAGAGCGTTCGTCGAGTTCACGTCTTCCGAGCATTCAAGCAAATTCGAACGCGGCGAGCAGATAAGAAACTCTGGCGGCAACGTCAGATGATTAGCATGGTATGTCTATAGCTCGTACGTTGAGATATTGGGTTCATCACATTCATGCTGTGTGTTCTGCCTTTCAGCATATGCTGGCATTTGATGAAGAATTAGTCGACTGGCACCGCCACGTCGGAGCTGAAGTGACTCGCGTAGAGCGAGAGATGAAGCAGGAAGCATCTCGTTTCGCCTCAGAGTGGACCAAGTACACAGCTACGTTGCAGAGAGAAGTTCTCAAGTCCAAACTGCCGCAAGCGTGGATCCCTCAAATGGATCAAGTGGACGGAACGCAGTACTATCTACATCTTCACACGGGCAAAACAATCAAGGAGCACCCTAACAAAGCGCTCTTCCAGCAGTTGTTGAGTAAACAGCGTGTCTGTGCAGAAGAGCAGTATTCGACCCAGCAACGCAGACTGGAAGCGTATTTAGAACACCTGCACCACCAACAGGAGCAGCATCGACAGCAAACGCTGAAGAGAATGACTGATGCAATGCGTCTTTTAATGGATACGGAGACCTCTTTGAAAGGTCGCGGCGGCTGATCCTCATATCAAAGTTTCCCCTCCAATCGGGACATTAGAGACCATGCCGCTCAAGACCGGGATGCTCGTCGGTGTCGTCGGCACGGACGAGATCGGAGTGCTCATTCAGATACGCGAGGCCTCCCAGACGTGTGTGATCAAGCTCAACAATGGCACACTGAAGAAAAATGTGCCGCTCGCAGACGTCGAAGAAGCGCGCGATATGACAGACACGAAGGAAAAGAAGTCGCCCATCCGTCTCATTGCGGACGCGGCGCTACCTGCAAGTGGCTCGTTGTCCCCATTAAAGAAGCCTGGTGGTCTCTCGGTGGACGTCGGCAAAAGTCCGAAAAAGGCGCAGAGTTTGCGACTCGCGGTTGGAGATCCTGTGCGAGCGCGATACAAGAAAGGCGCCAAGTGGTTTCCTGGCAAGATCATCCGTATTCGTACTGATGGAACGTTTGACGTCGAGTACGACGACGGAGACGTCGAAGTCAAAGTGGAGGCCGCATGTATCGAAGTAGTGGCCACAAAAGACGTTCGCGACGATGAGCCGACTACTCGCAACAAGACGTCGCCAAAATCGTCATCAAGCGAGTTTGAGGTTGGCATGAAAGTGAAAGCGCAATACCAGAAAGGCAAAAACTGGTTCTCTGGCAAGATCATGAAAGTACATCATGACAACTCGTGTGATATTCGTTATGATGATGGAGATAGCGAGACACGCGTGCTTCCCAAGCACATTGAGGTGGTAAAGGAAACGAGCAGAGATCCCCCGCCGAAGGCCAAGTCATCATCTCCAGTTCGACTGGAAATTGGCGCTGCAGTGCAAGCTCGGTATAAGAAAGGAGCCAAGTGGTTCTCAGGGAAAATCGCTCGCGTGCGAACTGATGGGACTTTCGATGTCGAGTATGATGACGGTGATGTGGAAATTAAAGTCGAGGCTTCCTTCATCGAGGCAGTTGTAAAAACTAAAGATGAGCGACCAAACAGTCGTGAAGAAACTTCATCAAAAGCTTCGACAGACGAATTTGCAGTTGGCATGAAAGTGAAAGCCCGATATCAAAAAGGCGCAAATTGGTTCTCTGGTAAAATTATGAAAGTGCATCACGATGGGTCGTGCGATATTCGGTACGATGATGGTGATACAGAAACTCGAGTACTTGCGAAGTACATTGAAATGCCGAAGGACAGCAAAGAATCTCCGTCAAAGACCAAGGCGTCTCCTTCTCGCTTGGAGGTCGGCGACGCAGTGCAAGCTCGGTATAAAAAGGGAACTAAATGGTTTCCAGGGAAAATCAAGAGCGTACACAGTGATGGAACGTACGATGTTCGGTACGACGATGGCGACATCGAAACACGTGTCGTTGCAGCGCATATTGAACCTACTCGTACTAATCGTGACGACCATCTTACCTCATCCGCAAAAAAATCTCCACATCGGCAGGTGGACGATTTTTCAGTTGGCAACGCTGTTAACGCCCGCTACAAGCGAGGAAAGAAGGTGTTTCCCGGAAAGATTATCAAAGTTCGCACTGATGGCACATATGACGTTCGGTACGATGACGGTGATGTTGAGATGCACGTGGAGGCCAGTCTTATTGAGCGTTCTATAGATTCTGCACGATCGAATGATTCCGAGCCGCTGAAGAAAACTCACGCCAAAGAACTTTCGGTGGGCGACCGCATAAATGCGAACTATAAGAAGGAGCCCAAGCATAAGGGCATTCGGAAGCTCTTTAGTGGAAAAATCACTCGTGTGAGAACAGACGGAACTTTCGATGTCAGATATGACGATGGAGACGTCGAGATGCATGTGGAGCGATCGTTCATTGAGGTATCAGACGATGAAAAGTCGAAGTTGTCCCCCTCGAAGAGAGTCTCACTGGAAGTTGGGGATTCTGTTAAAGCACGGTACAAAAGAGGAACCAAGTGGTTCTCAGGGAAGATTACACGTGCTCATTCAGACGGCACCTACGACATCAAGTACGAAGATGGAGATGTCGAGACGCGTGTAGACAAATCGTATATTGAAGTTGAGCCCAAGAAATCAGAGAAAGAGATCGTCACCAGTAAAAAGGTTTTTCAAGTCGGTGATAAAGTGAATGCACGATACAAAAACGGCCAAAAATGGTTTCCAGGTAAAATCGCCAAAGCCCGAACAGATGGAACGTTTGATATTTTATATGACGATGGAGATGAGGAACTTCGCATGCCTGCGGATCGCCTGGAGGCGCTAGAGCCCGTAAAATCAACGAAGCCACAAGCAAAATCAACAACAAATGAAGATGATGATATTTTTGGTAGCTCGGACTCAAGTTCAAAGGCCAAAACATCGAAGAAACTATCCGTCGGTGATAAAGTCAAAGCGAACTACAAACGCAAAGGAGCGTTTCAGCGCGGAAAAATCGTTCGTGTTCATAAGGATGGTAAATTTGATATCGAATATGATTCTGGTAGTGTGGAATCACGCGTTGCATCGAAAGATATTCAGTCAACCAAACGACCTCCTGGCAGTGATAGTGAAGCTGAATCACGACACAAAGGCTCTCATCGCAATCACAGACACAATTCCTCAGACTCTGATGCACAGAAGCCAAAGGAAAAGAAACCCACAAAATCCCATCGAAAGAAGCACGAACCCAGTTCAAGTTCCGCCGAAAGCGAGAAGCCACTGAAGAAAGGAATGCGTGTCGCTCTCAAAAATGGCAAAGATGCAAAATCAAAGCGAGTTGCTGTAATTAAACGAGTTCACTCTGACGGAACTTGCGATCTTAAGTATGCAGAAGGGGACGAGACACTGCGGGTACCATCAAAACGATTGCATGTGTGCTCGGATTCGGAAGATTCTGATGCAGGGTCTAAGCGAAGGCACGGGTCTGCTTTTATGAGAAACCAAAAAGTATTAGCAAGCTGGCGTCGTCCAAGCAAACTGTCGAAGCCCCGGCTGATGACGAGTTGGCAACCAGCAACCGTCGTGGAAATTCATGCTGATGGAACTTACACCGTAGGCATAGCCAGCGTATTTACTGCACTAATGTATTTTAGCTGACAACATTACATGTTCGTGCGCAGATTCGATACGAAAGCGGTGATGTTGAAGAAGACGCACCTCCAGAATCTATTAAACTCGTGTCAACTGGGTCAGAAAGCAACTCTTCCGATGATTCTACGAGCCGTACAAGACACAAGAAAGCGAGACAAAAACAGAATCGTGGAAGGTAAAGTGCGCAATGACTGGGTGGTCAGCTTCTTGCTAACAATCAATGCGCATATGCCTATGTAAACAGTGATCGAGTAAAAAATGAAACGCTGTATTTGCTGGAGCAACTTGCTATGACGGTAATGCTCAGCGCCGCAAAATCAATGCCGCGTAGTTGTTAAATGACATGCTTGTGCATTCTGACAGCTATTTGAGGAAGGAGCAATGAAGAAAAAGCCAAAGTTGGTTATGACAAGCGAAGAAGAAGAGAGTAGTAGCGAGAGCAACTCTTCATCAGATGGTTCTTCTGCGACCAATCGGTGCTCCAGCAAAATGGATATCGATGCGGTATGGAATGGTTGTAGCTGCCATGGCTTTGTAATTAGTACTCATCAAAGATTTATGTCGTACAGATATTGCTTCGACTATTTGGCAAGTCATTGCTAACTTCCTTTCGCGAGCGCTTTAACGAAAAAGACACAAAAGAAGAAGGGAGAATATCCAAGTCCAAAATAATCCCGATCATAGAAGATCTTTGTCGCGACAAATCAGTATCAAAGCCGAACAACGCTCGCGCTGAAGTTGGAGATGATCCAAGCGTCAAACAAATCTTAGCTGAGTGGTTTGATACTCATGACGATATCCGAACCGATCGTAAGTTTGGTTTCGATACATTCATGCTAGCGTTTGCCTATGCCAAGCATCGACTCGGCAAAGTGCGCATCGAGCAAAGCATCACTGGTACTCTGGAAGCGCGGTTTGCATCGCACCATGAACACCAGCGACAGCTGGAGCTTTGGCAGCAAAAGCTTGGCGTCAGAATGTTCGAGATACTGCAGCGAAATTTTCAAGATAGCGCTCTTCCGGCCATGATCCCCTCCCGGGTTCGAGTTTCTGAGCTTGCGCGCATTTTCGATCATGTCACAAAAAATGCAGCACCAAACAAACCGCTGGCAGTTCACCTACAGCAACTACACTTACGTGAGCACCAGACACTTCTCCTTTCTGAGTTTCTCTGCTGCTATTACCAACTGTACGGGTCAGCAAATCATCATGGAGCAGCTCGCGTGGATACACTAGAGCTTCGACCGATCGCATTCATTGCATCGTGCTTTTTTTCAAGTGGGGATCCTGTTTGCAATCGTCATGGAGATCTAGTTCGACGTTTGTGTGTGGGAAGAACGTCTGGACAGCAAGATATGGTTGCGCGCTTCCGTGAGGTTTTCGAAGAGTTGATGGCATCAGATTCTGAAAATACGGATGGAGCTATTTCGTCTTCTCAATTAAACGCGTTCGCAGCCAAAGTCGTATCTGACTCCGTTGTTCTTGAGCCAGCACTGGTTTTGCTTCGAAAGAGGTGTGCGACTGTGTCCCTGATCGAAATCTTTGCCACGTGTGGTTTTGTTATCGATGACCTGATCGCTGCACCGACAGTTGCGAATGCCATCGCAAAACTGCGTATGCGAGTCGATGTTGCGGATGTTCGACGAATTATTGGCCTCGTACGCAGTATTTGCCTCAAGATACTCAGGTTTCCGAATAACTCGGACTATTGGCGAATTCGCATGGACAGCGAGGCATTCCAATTGAAGATCGGGCGCTTTGACGGGGCTACAAGTGTTTTGGAAGCCGTTGGCTTCGTAGAGTACAAAAAGACGCATTTTGAGCTGCGTGGTGCTCGCATGATGGACGGAAGCCGTGTTAGCTCTCTTGCCAGAGCCACTCTGGAAGCTCTTCGAGAAAAGTGCGTTCAGTTGGAAGGCGAACTGTCCATGTTTGACGGCGTCGAGAGTATTACCACGATTCTTGAGCGTATTGTGAGTGAACGACAGCGACAAAATATAATGACTGCTGAAGAAGTCGACCACGTGCTGAAGTGCTTATCGCTTTATGTAGACAACATCTTGAAGAATCCAAAAGACTCGCGATGCTGGCGCATTCGAGAAGGGAATAAGGCTTTCCAACGGCAAATTGGCTATCTGCCTTTCGCGACAGACCTCATGGTCGCAATCGGCTTTGACAACATTGCAACCTCTCAAGGTACAGTGTTTGTATTGAGAGGTACTGGTGTAATGGATTCATCGGTGACCAAAGCGGACACTTCGAACAGCGCCAGCCTCGCAAACTTTGCCTTTTCGCGCGTCAGCGAACAAATGGAATGGTTTTTATGGAGAAGAAAACAAGAGATCGATCATTTGCAAAGCGATGAGTTTCTGCTGCTAGAGATTGTGAGTTCTACATCCACTAATCAACCGCGTACCGCACACAGCCGTTTGTCTACGGGTTTGACGGGACAGACTGATCTTGCCATGGGCGCTATGTATCCCTACGCAAAGAATGCTGTCCACGTTTTTAACTCGACCGCTGTTCAGAGGTCTCAGATTGAGATGATGAAGACTGTTTTCGATCGATTGGATACAGATAAAGTTAAATCCCTGGAGTATGAAGCGTATTGTCAGAGCTCTCTGGGTGGCAACAAACAAATGCTAATTGGTCTAGAACCTTTGCCCGTCGAAGGGAAAATGGGGTTTGAAGACTTTGTCGCGTCACTTGGACCACTTCTTGATCATCCATTTGACGCAGAGACGACTGAGCTGTTGAGTTTCGACAATATGGCTCTGTGTGAGCAGGTCTCATCGCTTGTTGGACGTCTTCGGATCCAGACAAGCGCTGTGGAAGCAGGCGTAGTACTGGCCGCTTTCATTGAGTTTCTTTGTCGAATTATTCAGGAGCCAGACAAACCAGAACGTTGGTACCTTGATGAATCGTCGTCAATGGGGCAGAAAATACTCTGCGTGGCTGCAATCCGACAGTTAATGCGCCTCGCTGGGTTTGTTGATGCTAATGACTCGGCAAGCAGCTCAGGCAAGTTTGTACTGAGACCACGGCAATTGAAATTCAAGACAACAAAAGCGTCTGAGCAGCCAGAAGGTGAACACGACGTAGGAACAATTACTCGGCTTAAAACTATCGCGTGTATGGCAGCCGGTCACTGGCGAGGGCTCAATCATCCCGAGATCAGCGATGTTGGCGCAGTCTCCAGAGCTGTTGGTCTGATGCGAAACATGGCGCAATGGACCAAGCTGGTTGAACTGGTTCTGGTGTGCATTGAGAATATTCTCAAGCACCCCGACCATGAGCGTTTCCGACAACTCAATACTTCGACCGCGACATATGCATCGATTGTGAGTAGCACCCAAGGTGGTGCTGATCTGTTGTTATCAGTTGGCTTCCGCGAAACGGATACCGGGAAGCTCATTCTCCCGTTCGATGTATCACTTGCTGTCCTTCGCGCTCGAAAACTGGAATTGGAGGTTGGATTGAACGTCATGCGAAGTGTGAGGTCACTGTCACTTCACCAGAATGCACAGGTTGCGGATCGTCAGCTAGTCCATCCAAGTTTCGCTGATCATAATTTCGGAGAAGGTGAGGTCGAGTACTACAAGAAGAAAGCGCATGCAGCTGAAGTTGCCCGGCAAGAACAAGTGAAGAAAAATGTGCAGCTCGCAAGGCAGCTTGAGCGGGCATCCAAGACACCAGTCGTTCACACATCACGATTCTCAACACTACGGCCTAAGCACATATCCAGTACCAAATTGACGAAGACAATACTTGTTAGAACGTCTTCCGATCTTCATGTCTCCCGCCAAGTTTCTGATCAAATTGAACAAGAGATTTTATCGCCGCTTTCACCGCGTAAATCGATATCAACTGAAGGCACTGTACCTCGAAGTCGACCAAGCACAGGAACAAAAGCCAGTCAAGCCAGGGGTGCAAAGCCGCTAACAAGCGGAAGTGTGAAAATCTCCAGCTGGAGACCATCAACGACACCGTCAACACCAGTATAGTAATGCTCCCCTCTTGATTTCATACATGCTAACAGTGAGCAGTGAGTGTCTAAACTAAAGGTGTTGCTGTCCATAGAGTGGTCATCCACTAGTGCTGGCAATGAATGTCGAAGCTGGAGCAAATGAGATCTACGTCGCAGAGAGCTCATTGGTTCGTCGGGGTATGCTGCTGCGGATTGGATCAGAGCTGCCGGATCTTGTGGAGGAGCGCGTTATCATTGATGTAACAGCCGCAAACGGAGCAATCCAAGGACTTTCAAGAATTTCGCTTGCCTCTAGCCTTTGCTTTTACCATCCAGCCAAAGAGTTCATCTTCCTCATCCCTCAGGAGGCAGCTCGAGCGTCAGAAAACATGCGCGAGGGAGACTTGGCTTTGAGTTATCCCAATAACGGCTCGTCCAGCTCACTGAGCACAGTCATTGAGCTCATGATCAAGCGAAACAGTGTTATGGAACGCTTTCATGAGTCATTAGAAGCGATGGAAGCTAATGTGAGTTACATTCGGCAGTGTCCACTGGTGGCTTACCCTCCTGAGCACATCTACGCTTTGACCATGAGTAGCATTCGGTGGCAGCGGCAGCTTACTAGCCTGGAAGAGTGTCAACTGAGCATCACCACTTCAGATGAAATACAGCCAGCTTCACTATACAAGCCTAGTGTGACTGCAGCTCAACAACTGAAGCAGCTACTGTGGATTCCGCTACCGCAAACCGCCCCAATCGGCATTTCAGCGGTCATTATCTCAAGTGATACCTCACAGATACGCATTCTTGGTCGAATGGTGTTTGAAGCGACGGGTAAAATGAGCCAGGACGCCCAATCGGCTCTTCCTCTAACAGTGATCTGCGCCACGAATGGTGACGATACGCCAGAATTGCAACAGGAGTTGGTGATTCTCCAGAAGCTTCAGCACTGGAGAGCACGTGAACTGTTCCTCCCAGTGTGCTGGAGCGCTCTGGAGGCACCAATCTTACCGTCTCAGCAAGTATCACACACGAATGTGGTGAAGTTTAACGAAGGTCATGTGATCGTCACTCACTCACTCTATGGTTGGGTGTCACTGAAGGACTGCGTTCACTGTATGCGGATTCCTGGGCTCTCTTTGCTGGATTGGCGAACTATGCTCAGCTACTGGAGTTGCCAGGTGATTCTGATAGCGATAGCACTGGAGAGCGAGTCTTTTCAACTGTCGTCAATCGCGTTTGAGTCGCTGCTGGTGTCCCACGATGGGAGTGAGCTTCGTATGGCATCGCTGGCGGCTGGTCGGCATAATCGAGAACAGAGTACAGAGGGGACTCTCGTTGTTGGAGAATTCATCCTTCAACTCTTGAGCTACTTCACCGCGGAAGCATCCGAGCATGGAACGACTGCCTCATTTGTTTCCGTCAGCGGTGAGTCCGATCGGATGATTGCAAGGCGCAGGCGTGTGCTGGAAGTGCTTGGTTCTGCCAGCGTGTGTGATCCACTAGATTGTGCTCTGTCACTGACAGAATTGTCGCGGCCTTGCGATATTCTCACGTTTCAGACCAGTCAAGTTGTCCCAGAGGTCGTGGCGCTTGCCAAAGCAATGCTGCTGGTGTTCCAGAAGCCGAGTGGCCGTCCAACTCTTGAAGCGTTGTGGAGTCTGCTTTTAGGTGCGGAGACGCACAGTGAGCCCTCACAAACCGAAGCATCGAACATGATGAGTTTGGTGCGGCTACGAACCATTTACGAAGACAAGGTGCTTTCAGTTCTGTCACGGTATGAGCACACGAGGAAACGCCGGCATGTGGACTCCGTTCAGCTCGGCCTGCTATCGTGGATGGATCTGCTGCAGCAGATGTTCGCCATGATCAATCAGCCAGGCAAGACCAAAGCCCGTGCCGCTGAATCTTCGCAGCGAATATTCATGTTCATCATGAAGCGGTTGGTGAGCGATCGTATCGTAGCACGGTTTGCAGCAATCGTCATTGATGATTTTGCCAGTAGTTCATCCCGCAACGAGGCAGAAGAGGCCGTACAAGTGGTTCTGAAAGCGATTCGTTGTGTGTTTGAGCTCGTGAATGAAGCGTTTGAGTGCATTCAGCACATCAACGTCGAGGCAATGGAGCTGGTGGTATCACTACTCGAGCAAGCTGTGCGTGTACTGTGTTGCATTGCGAGTGGGCACCAAAACAGACTCCCCAAGCGAAGTACAGACTGTTCATCCTGCTCACGATATCCCGTCTCAACCTGCGCTGTGCTCTGGCGACTGTGTGAATCTACCGTCTGCGAATTGCTATCATTGGAGACAACCCAATCGCCATATCCTATGCTTCTGGCGTTCCTGAAAGCATGCAAACCGTCCAAATGGGAAGGATCTGGCTCTGCTAAGAATGGAGATTACGCTTTGTGGTGGAACAGCTCACAGAATGCTCTGCCGCAGAGGCTGAGTCAGCAAGAGCAACTAGATCATAGCCAGAGCAATGGCGTGTTGTCGTTCGAGCATCTGTCGGTGGTCCATCAGACGCTGGAGGTCGCTTTTAAGATCACGAGTGGGGTTGCTGTGCCCAAATTCCGTCTCGCTGCACTGCAAGAGTGGTTCTCATCGGCGTTTCTGGAGCGCAAGGCGTGCGCACCTTTGATCTTCGTGCTTGAACCAGTTGCGCTGGTTTGGAAAAGCCTGAACTTTTCGGATTTTCTGCGCCAGTCGCTGCGAGACCATGATCTCAGCATGGTCTTCGGAGCTCTGTCTCTCATGGAATGCGCCACGAGAGTTCTCCGCTTTCATCCTATCAAGACCCCAGTTGCAGCGCGGAGCTCCAATACGAATGCGAATCAGAGCCTGCTAAAGCACAGGTTTGCGTCTCGTGCGACGGAGTTTGCGCTGTCGCTTTGCTCACATCGAATGATTCTGGAGCTGATGGAGCTGCTCAGTACCACGACTCGGGCTCTCAAGGTGCTTGGGGAAAGTAGAAGCACCAGTGTCGCTGCACGCAGCAGAAACAGCGCACCGCTGCTCTCTATCCTGAACGTGCTCTGCTCACTTCTGGTCAATATGCTGCATGCAGGAGAGGCGGCAACGCAGCACTGGGCTTCGACAGGGCTGCTCCACTTCATTCTCACGCATGCCAAGGGGAATGCATTGTCATTTGTCAAAGTGCACGACTCGAACATGGTCAACGATCTCTACCACCACCGCAATCGGTGGATCCAACAACGAGAGCCGAGTCACTGGACAGTGTTTGAGTTTAGCCATGGATCAACAGCCGTGTCTCCGTTCCGCTGTCTTCTGGGTGAAATCATGACTAGGGCTGGCTCCAACAGTGTGTTCTTGCTGCAAGCGCTGATGCTGTCGCCTTATTTCGTCCAGGAAGCCACCAGTAGTGCTGCTGGGAAGCGCCTTGTGCAGCAGACGGATCTGTTTTGCCACCCAGGCTATGGATCTGTCAGCCACGCGTACGACCTCGCCATTGACCTGCGTGGCTGCAATGGCACACTGGATGAAGTGGTCCAGCTGATCACGTACGCGAAAGCGCTGTTCCTGATGCTCAAAGCGTCTGCGCAATCATGTGTTTCGGCGTTTCCCCGACTGGCGGTCGAGCTTTGGCGGTGGATGGAGGCCACATGGACCAACCTGATTGCTGGTACCAAGGCAATTGCTCAGCATCAGATGCAAAAACAGAGCGAGGTCGTCGTGGCTGGGTTTGCGCTGCTCCATGCGATCACCACGCACCACTCGTTGACTGTGGACGAGTTAATGGAGACCACTACGTTCGTCTCGACGCTGCCGGTTCGAAAGAGCGACAGAGTGAGCGCCTTTGACGTGCTGTTGACGGGTTTCTGTGCTTCTCTCGATCGACTAGACAGCGCTGACGATCACGGTACGGACGCTAACCAGGTCCAACTATTGCGAACCGTGGCGCATTGTGCTCTACATGTGCTGGTCAGCACGCTCGACACTCCAAGTGCTGCTATCGCCACCGCAATAGTGGACCAGTGCGTTGACGTGGAGCTCATTGTGGAGTTATTGGATCGCGCTCCAAGCCCAAATGTTCTCCCGTTGCATCAGAAGCAGCAGCTGTGGCGAAGTTTGCTGCACATCCACAGCCGGCGCCTGACCATGCGGCTGTTGGAGTGCGAGTTCATGGAGCGAGTCATGTTCAGCCGCTTGGCCAGCGATGCTACCACCGACCGTCGACTGGAGGGCGTCATGTTCCTGGAAGTGCTGGTCACAGTGTGCTGTCTCCACTGGGGCAGCAGCAAAACGCAGCTGCTCTTCTCAGAGGCCTGCAAGCTCTTGTTGCACCACCGTCTCGTCCCCAGAGAAGCTGAGCGACTGCGATCGCAGGCTCAAGCGAGTAACCCCAAGGCGGTTCGTGTGACCAAACGACTCATGCAGCTGGTCTGCTGTCTGTGCGTTGACTTTGTAGCCCAGTCACCGGACGCGGTGTTTGTGGAGCGGCTGGCTGCTGCCGGTGTTCCCTTGGAAGTCATCGCGTATCATCAGCGATCGGAGCCAAAGTCTATGAGCGAAATGGACGTGACGCTGTTCTGGAGCGACTGGGACGGCGCGCATTCCAATCTTTCGAATGCAGCAGCTTCACCAGCCACGGATGTGGTCGCTGTGCCATCTACAAATATTCAGAAGCGAAGCCAAGTAAGACGAGCGCTTGTCCATTTCGCTATCCCGAACACTGAGACGAGCGAGCAGCCGCTCATGAGCGATCCGCAGAAACCGATGCGCTCGTTACCAAGGAAGAACGTGGATTTGAAGTCAAGAGTCGCGCGCCCCATTGAGATGCCTCCTACGCGAGCAGAACCCGCGCCGTTGAGCATCTCGCCGGTCAAAGCGCACGTGAATCCTGAACGGACGAGTCTAGTGCACGCTATTCTGAGTATCGACATGGAATCAGCTCAGGCGATTGACCAGCGCATCAAGACGCGGCCGAAGGAGGATGTGTCTACAGCAGCAGCAACAGCAGCGAATGGATCGGGAAGGAACGCGCAGAGAAAGCGGCCGGAATTAACTGTGGGCGATGATGACGAGTCGATGGATCTGGACGCTTACTCACCATTCAACAGTTCCAGCGAAGCCAAAACGCCTCCGCGCCGGAATGAGTCGGATCAGAAGTCCCGCACAGGACAGAGACCACGCGAAGAGACCAAGCAGCACAAGCGCAGCAGCAGCAGCAGCAGCGAAGAGGACGACGCACCGACGCCAGCGAGAAGAGCTGCTCGACTGCCCAAGCCAGAGCCTGATGTTGTAGCTCAACCGCCGCCAGCGCAATCGGACGCACGACTGCGCCGCGTCTTCGCCAAGTATGACGTGGACGGCGATGGGGAGATCAGCTTCGTAGATCTGCGGACAGCGCTGAAGGGCCAGCGCCTTTCCAACGTGGAGATCCAGAAGTGGATCACGGACAAGGACCGGCGGGGCTGCGGCCGCGTCTGCTTCGCTGACTTTGCACGCGCCTTTGCGTCTGACGCGTCGTGACGACGCCTGAACGCCCCGCCGCCCCATCGCTCCGGATACTTTTGAATATGTCGGCGTTTCAGCACCGAACGTACACCCGCACAAGTCGATGATATCACGTTCGGCAGGTCCGCTGTAGCCACTTCTGTTAGGCGCTGTAATATGGTTGAATACGGTACACACTAGTGACAGGCGTGAACTGAATATACAGTACCGTCCACCTCCAAATTATAGAAACCTGTCAAATGTGATACAATGAACATGTTCTTTTTAAAAACGCTGCAGAGAATCGAAGGATTAGACCCGCGGCCTTCAACTCCCAACGCATGCTTTCCGTCAGCAGCGGAAGCAATGAAAGGAAACGCAGTGCCCCTTGAGCTATGCGGGCGGAGGTTCCACACGGTTTTACCAAGCGCATAAACTTCCATTGTTCAGTCTCTCAAAATCGATATATTTGAAGGGGGGAACTTAAAGCTGAGGAATATCAGGTAACAAAGGAAATTGTATCGAGAACAACAGTTCAAACCTAGCCCTCCAGCGTTTGGCTTGGCGGTCTGGGCGGGTTTTACTCAAGATGTTACTGTGGCAAGAGCCCAACCGCCATTACCGCGAGTCTGTCTTCTCCCATACAAACACACCTTACCGCGTAGCCTTTAGGTCTCCCATTGGTCTGTTCCCAAGCGCCTCACTGTGCAGACCGCGTTGACACTGACGGACGTCTCTTCCGCCTCTACTTGAAGCTAGAGCTCGGCGGAAAATAACGGTATTCCCAACCCACTGGAGCGGGTCCAATGTACCGTTCAATACGGTACACTTAATTCGGAAGCGTTGAGTGTCACACGTTTATCAGGTTCACGAGGAAAGACCGCTGGCTTGTTGTCTGTCAGCAGCGCCAGCGTGTGAAACACCAATGGCAGTGGTTAGGGCATATCGAGCCAAGAGACTCCTCCTCCCTCGTAACATGCGTGAGTGCCGGTATCAAGTTTGACAGGTAGGCGAGGTTGCGGTGGCGGGGCCGGGCGGCACACAACGCAGCGCCATCGCAAGCCACGGAGGTCCATGGGGACGCCTCCGCCCGGGGCCACCGCCGCTACGACGGTCTACGCGTCGTATCCGCTGCAGATCTTTGCGGGGCCGGCCGCCGCAGCCACCAGCGTCGCGGATGAGGCCGGCGACGTGCTCACGCCGCTCGTGCGGCCGCCACTCACGCGCACGCTGTCGCAGCAGCAGCTCAGCAGCCACTCGAGCACCGGCAGCAACAGGGACGACGTGGAGGACGTGCTCTCGCGCCTGCACATGAGCTCCATGTCCGTGGGCGACATCATGAACAACATCTCGGCCGACCGCGTACGTAGCCAGCCACCTCTCTCTCTCTCTCTCTCTCTGTATCCTGCGACAAGAGACACGCTAACGCTCCGCTCGTGTCTGTCTGCTGCGGTTATAGAGCGACACGTCCTCGCGCTTCGAGAAGTTCCGCGTGGAAGTTTTTGAGACCAAGGAGCGGTCCAAGGTGCTCAGCGCGCTCAAGCGGCGAGGCAAGTCGGACGAGATCGCGCGCAAGCTGCAGGCCCCCGCCACGTTCACGGCTGACGTGGTCATCCGCTCGGGCATCCTGACCAAGCAGGGCTCGTGGCGCCGCAACTGGAAGACGGTAAGGCTCCCTCTCTCTGTTGTGGCCATCTGCTGCCCCGAGTGCTCACGCTGCCTGCTGCTTGTGTCGTCCTCAGCGCTTCTTCATCCTGCGCAGCGACTTCCCGAGTCTGTGCTACTACCCGGCGGAGGAGCGGCTGGAGCTGCTGGGCGAGATCCCGTTCACGGGCGACACGCTGGTGCTGGACAAGAGCATGTCCGGCCGCGGACCCTTCCGCATCCAGATCCGCACGGGCGCCAAGTCGCTGCTATTGGAGGCCGACTCGCGCAGCAACCAGCACCGCTGGATCGACGCGTGCCAGTCGCTGGTCGACTCGGTGCGCGCCGACCGCTTCCGGACAGGGCCGGCGCGCGCTCCGAACGCCACGAACGGAGGGGCCGGAGCCGCCGCATTGCGGTCGCCCGCGCGGCGACCAGATGACGGCACAGCGCGCGCCACGATCACGGAGCGGCTGATTCGCGCGTCGTCGACGTCCGACAGCGACAAGGAGAACCAGAGTGAAGCCCACTCCAGCTCGTACGCGCGCAGCGACTCGAAGGACGAGTCGTCCATCGACATCTCGGCCATTGGCGAGGCCAGCTACTGCTCGTCCTGGAACGACGAGGACGAGTCGGACGCCGAGAGCGACGACGTGAGCAACCAGACGGAGCAGCTGCTGTCCAACTCGGGCGTGGTCTTCGACTCGGCCGAGCGCATCTCGCAGACAGCGGACAGCGAGCTGTCGGTGTCCAAACACCGGCTCTACGACGTGTCCATCGAGGTGCTGCTGGGCCGCATGAGCCGGCTCATGCGGCTCGTGGACGCCAACAACAACGAGCGCACAGGCATCTTCGTCAAGCTCAGCGCCTACTCGCGCCGCGACAAGGCGTTCGTGGAGATCGGCACCACGGACATCATCAAGGTGTCGTCCGTGCTGGCGGCTGCCAACGCCGCCGGGTCAGCCGCGCCGGGAAGCAACGCCTCGTCTTCCGTGCGCGTGCTCTTCTCGGTGCTGCTCACCTGCGAGCTGGGCAAGTACGACCAGCTGGGCCTGGCGCTCTACAAGTGCTCGCTCAACCAGGCGCCCGGCACGGCCCAGTCTTGTGTCGGCATCGGCCGCTGCGCCGTCTCGGACGAGCTGCTGCGGTCCCAGCGCAGCGTCGTGACCATCACGGAGAAGAGCAGCTCGCTCCGCGGCGACCAGGCGTTGAACGCCAACGCCACGGCGGGGCCTCCCCGCGCCATCCCGATGGCTCTGGTGCGCAACACGAGCGGCCAAACCGTGTCCGGCGGCGGTGGCTCGGTGCCGGACCTGAATAACAGCAGCCAGGGCTCGGTGCAGCTCGTGATCCAGGCGTTCCGCGGCCTGACACCGCAGCAGGTGCTGAACACCACGGGCATCGACATGGCCGCCACCAAGTTCCTCATCCCCACGACGCTCTCACCCTCGGGGGACCCCACGGCGGCGGTCCAGCCCGCGCAGGCACTCTCACGCAACGCGCTGAACCGCACGCTCGTGGACAACGGCAGCTTCGTGGGCAGCAACAGCGGCCCGCAGGTGGGCTCGAACGTGCGCTATCTGGCCATGGACGAGATCCTGCGCGTGCCTCGCAGCACGTACGCGCTGCCGCTGGCCTATCTGGACTTCCTGGAGGAGGAGACGCTCAAGAAGACCCGGTACCTGGTCAAGCAGACGGCCTCGCACGAGAACGCGCTCAACGATTTTGAGCTGGAGTACTACCGCCGCAAGCTGCCCGAGTACATCAAGCAGCGGCAGTTCCTGATGAAGCAGGAGAAGCGGCTGCTGAACGAGCAGCTTGACAACCAGGTGGGCAACGCGGCCAAGAACTTCAAGCGCCATCTGAGCAACGCGGCCGACCGGAGCGCGCCCGGCCAGGAGATCGACGCGCCGTTCAAGCGCAGCACGTTCAAGAGCGAGGAGACGTGGCAGTACCTGCCCACCAACATGCAGGACCAGTTCATGGTCGTGCACCAGAACCCACCGCGGAATCCGAGTCGGCTCATGCGGCTCCAGTCGGCGCGCATGGGCCAGTCGCCAGCGTTCGTGTGGCACACAATGACCATGGGCTGTCCGGCGGCCCACACCAAGGGCTTTGCAAACGGTGGCTACTCGCACACGGACGCCGGGGTCACGCCCGCGGCGGCGGCGGTCGCGCGGTTCGCGGTGACCAACAACAACCCGGCGTACCTACTCGAAGACGAGGCGCATCCGAATGAGACCATCACGTCCCCCGTGGCGCGCTCGTCCTCGTCCTCCGTGTCTCCGAGACACAAGGAGAACGCGCAGCGGCGCAGCAGCCTGAGCACGCTCAAGCAGAAGAAGACCGTGGCCACGCATCCCGTGGAGGACTCGATGAGCTCGCTCACGCGGCGCCTGGAGATGACGGACCGCATGGACATCATCAGCAGCCAGATCCTGTCGGCCGCCGTGGCGTGTCTGCTGGCGTCGCTGGACCTGGCGGTGCTGGGCAGCGACTACCACCTGCTGCAGCTCGAGAACGCCGTGCACGTGGGCTATCTAGTGCACTTCGAGTCGCTGCTGAGCACGCAGGGCAAGGAGATCGGCATGCTCGAGGACTTTGCGGCCGGCGCCAAGTGGCTGCGGAATGTATTTATTCAGTTTCGGAAACACCAGACCTCGGGCGACAACTTTGTGGTCAAGAGGTACTCGCCGCCGGATGCGCGCGCGTCCGCCGATCTGCCACGGTCGGACGAGCGGCGCACGGGCTCGCTCTACACGGACGACACTGACACGTATGACACGGACGAGAACGACGAGTGGGACCCCATGGCGCCCACGGCCAAGGGCTCGCGCGCGTCCTGTCTGCTGGTCACCATCGGGCTCAGCGAGCGGCACATGAACATCTTGCCGCCCGTGCTGGTGGGCGGCAAGCCGTTCCGCGTGCGCTGCGTGCTGTTCACGCAGGGCGTGAACGAGAAGCAGAGCCTCGTGCACGCGTACAAGTCCGGCTCGGTCCGCGTGCAGAACGCCATCAACCGCGAGAGCCTGGTCGAGCTGCGCCGCATCTACATGATGTTCCGGCGGCTGCACGAGAACGAGGTGGTATCGGGCGACCAGCGCCAGCCCGCGCGGAGACGCACCAGCAGCGTGGGTGCCGACCCGTGCATCACGCGGTTCAGCATGCAGGCGCTGGACGCGCTGTTCAAGCAGATCGAGCACCACGTGTGCTCCACGACGCACCAGTTCAAGAAGAACGTGGCGCTGCTCATGGACGCGTCCGACTTTTGCCGCGAGCTCGGCGGCGCACGCGTAACCTGCTGCAAGAGCGGCAAGGATCGCACGGCCATGTCGGTGACGCTGGAGCAGGCTCGCATCTGCTGCTCGGAGCTCAAGGCCACGCAGGGCACGCGGCTCGTGGCCATGATGCGGCTCTACGGCGTGCGGCGCCGGAACGTGTTCATGAACACGCGGTCCAGCAAGTTCGCGTTCAACGAGATGCAGCGGCGGCTGCTGCCCGAGTGCTACAAGCCGCCGCTGGGCACGTACAAGTCAGGCAAGACGTGAGGGGAATACGAGTGTAGAGAGCGTTATTTAGTTCGCTGACGACCACGAACTGTGAACATAAGAAAGGAATGGAGTTGTTGAGAGATGTAGTATTACGTCTGGCTGAACATGCGCGACTGCAGCAGCCACCGACGCAGCTCCGGCGAGATCCACGCCGGCTGGTGGAACAGCGGCTGCTGCTGCGCTCGGTGTTCAGGCGCTGGCGCGTCCTCTTGCGTCTGGACCACTGGATCCTGGTCCATTGCTACGGGAATTGGATGTGGCGGAGCCTCCTCGATCTGCGTCGTGCCTTGCTCCTCCTGGTCCTCTGGCTCGCTCTCTGACTCGCTGGCACTCTCCTCTTCCTCGTCCTCTTCATCCTGCTGCTCCAATGACGCTGGTCTGGGCTGTCTGCGTCTGTCGGAAGCGTCCGAGTGTCTGGTGTTCGGGAGCATGGGCAGAGACACCGACTTGGCCAGCGACCGTTTGGGGACACCAGAGCCCCCGTGTGAGCGCTTGAGCTCCGCCAGCTTCCGCACAAGGCCGGCGCAATTGCCCAGGAAGTCGCGTCTGCCGTGCTCGTGAATGTAATCGGCCGACACGCGCGGCGCCCAAGTGGTGTGCGATGTGTGCCACTCGATCGGAACTCTTCGGCGGCGTCGACGGCGACGGCGTTTGCCCCGGTGACGCAGCTGCTGACGGCGGATGGGCGACTGCAGCGGGCTCTGCCTGGCGTCCATGGGTGCTGGTAGCAAGTTCACGATGTCTGCTGTGAGGTGCTGGCGCAGTGGCTCTGTGGCTGCGTTCACACGCACTAGCAAGGGAGCGCTGGCGCCGATGACCGCAGCATGGGACGCAGCGCCCGTTGGCGATCGCTTGGGCGACAACGCAGGCTCAAGCGCCGAGAGCGAGATACTGCGTGACGAATCTGGCTGCAGGGACTCGCTGTTGCTCAGGTTCATGTGGGAAAGACGACTCATGAGCGCCATGACGCGAAGGAACCTCTCGCCCAAGCGCTGCTGCTCCTGCTGTCCGTCGCTCTTTGCGTCGTTCGGCTCTTGCTGCTGCTCATGGCTCTCGTGCCTTCGCTTCGGAGATCTGGCCTTGGCAGTTGACTTGGAGGATTCGTGCTCACTCTGCTTTCTTTGCAGCGCATCGCGAGGCACAAGCGCCAGCAGCGGCTTCCTCCGTGGCTCCATATTGCCCATCAAAGCACGTGCGCGAAACGACGGAGACCCATGAGTTATGTGCACCACAGTATATGCGGTCATTCGAAACAAGAAAACAGGGTGCACGTGTGTCCTCAGTTATGTGCCCCACACTATATATAGGGAAACGACGTCAACAACGGTGTATCCATTGCTCATTCGCCCATTTGCCAGTCCAGACAGACCCAAGCGAAGCACCTGCATCCCGCACGCCAGCCTCCAACCACCGCCATGCGCTGTCTCGCCGCCTCGTTCGCGCTGCTTCTGCTGGTGCAGCTAACAGCCGCGCACTCGTGGGTCGAATGCCTCGACACGAACCGCTCCACCGTCTACGACCGCGCGAGAGAGTACATCTACGGGGGAAAGGACGCGGCAGGGATCTGCGCAGGCTACGGGTACAACTACCCAGGCCGCGACCAGAGCAACAAGGACGACGCGCCGCTGCTGATCAAGATCCTGCGCCAGGACTTCCCGCAGCCCAACACACCCGTGTGCCGGCCAGAACCTCCGCAGTACTCAGGTCAAGGCTTCGGCAAGCGGGTACAGGCGCAAGACGGACAGACGGTCTTCTTTAGGTATATGCCCAATGGACATGTCGCCAAGGACGAGTCGGCGCGAGGCACGTGGTACGGCGTCTACTGGACCCACACGCCTGGCACGAAGCTGCAATTCTCCAGCGACCTGACGCCCGACAAGCTCGTGGACGGCATTCGCCACGACTTTGACGACCAGAATTGTGGCCAGACGTACACAGACAAGACCGACAGCGTGCTCTCCGGTCGTGCGGGTGACGACTTCCCATGCATCGGCTCGTTCGCTATTCCTACAGGAACGAGCCCCGGCATCTACTCATTCGTCTGGGGCTGGAAGCACTGGGATGAGACCCGAGATAGTGAGATCGTGAACGCCAAAGGCACATTCGGCGGCGCGTACTACGGCAGCTGCTTTGACATTGAAGTGGTGGCGCGAGATGGCTACAATGTCGACAGCGCAACTGGACCAGGCTTTGTGAGCGCAGCGGAGACATGGCCAAGCGCGGCCGGGCCCTCGTGGCCATGATCATCTCCATGCGTCCAATGCACAGTCTACCAGAGTCTAGAGCTGAGAGCACAGTCGTTAATACACCATGAAGTGATGCCAATCAACCGAAAGGACACGATCCTGTCCTATCGCATACTGATCCTTTTCATCGTCTTTGAGAGGGAACTCGGGTCCTTGATGTGAGGTTGCTTAGTGTGGTCCACACTATCGTTCTCACCTCGCCCAAAGCCGACCCAGCCAAGCCTCATTCCACAGACAGCCCAACATTGATGGCTCGCGGACGAGGCGGAGCGACGGCAGCGCAGCGGCCCAAGCGCGGCAAGGAGGGCGGCCACAATGACGACGTGCGACGCGAGACGCCGCTGCAGGCCATTCTGTTCGCCGACTCGTTCAACGAGACCTTCCGGCCCATCACGCTGACCATGCCCAAGGTGCTGCTGCCGCTGGCGCACGTGCCAATGCTCGAGTACGCGCTCGAGTTCCTTGTGGCCAACGGCGTGGAGGAGGTCGTGCTCTTCTGCACGCACCACGCCGAGCAGGTGGAAGCCTTCGTGGCCACACAATCGCAGGTGGCCAAGCGCGTCAAGGTGACGTGCGTGACCAGTCCGTCCTGCATCACGGCCGGCGACGCGCTGCGCGAGATCGATCGCCAGCAGCTGATCCAGTCCAACCCGTTCGTGCTCATGAGCGGCGACGTGGTGGCTAACGTGGACCTGCGTGCTGCCGTGGAGGAGCACCAGGCGCGCAAGAAGAAGGACCCGTCGTGCATGATGACGTCGATCTTTAAGGAGATCCAGCCCACTGTGGGCACCGACATCCGGCCGCTGAGCGACGAGCTGCTCGTGGGCATGGACAGCACCACGTCGCAGATCGTTCTGTACGAGAACGATCCGCTGAAGCGCTCAACTCGCCTTGCCACGATCTTCCTGGAGGAACACGCGCAGATCTCGCTCCGGTCCGACCTCATGGACTGCTACATCGACGTCTGCTCGCCCGAGGTGCTACTCAAGTTCGCCGAGGACTTTGACTACCAGGACCTGCGCCAGGACTTCTTCCACAACGAGGTGCAGAACTACGAGCTCGGCAAGAAGTTCTTCGTCAAGATCGTCACGGACGAGTTCGCGGCCCGCGTGATGGACCCGCGCACGTACTCGGGCATCTCGCGCGCCATCCTGCAGCGCTGGGTCTTCCCCATGGTGCCGGACACCAACTACCTCGGCCCGGACCCCTCCAACTACACGTACCACCGCGGCATGATCTACAAGGACGACAACGTCACGCTCGCGCGCACGTGCTCGATCCAGCGCGAGTCCATTCTCGGCGCCGGCTCAAGCTTTGGCGAGCACACGACGGTCGTCAAGAGCTCTGTCGGTCGCGGCTGCCAGATCGGCGCAGGTGTGACCATCAAGGGCAGCTTCCTCTGGTCCAATGTGGTCGTGGAGGACGGAGTGACTATCTCGAACGCCATCCTGTGCGACAACGTGGTCGTCCGCAAGGGCGCGGTCATCGGTGAAGGCTGTGTTCTGTCCTTCGGAGTGGTCATCGGCGCGGGTTTCAAGTTGCCGCCATACTCCAAGGTCACGACTGCGCAGGCCATCGAGGAGGATGACGGCTTCTCGTCCTCGGACGACGAAGATGAGGAAGGCAAGTCCAAGACCCAGGCAGTGGCCGCCTCGGCCGATGCCACGCCGGTCTCCGAGACGGAGTGGAAGGCCAGCGAAGTGGGCGTGGGTGGTGTCGGTCGCCTGTGGACGCTGGACGACGATGACATCCAGGTGGACGACGAAGAAGACGACGAAGAGGACGAGGAGAACAAGCCCAGTCTGCAGGCCCGTCGCCTGGACCGTCTCAAGAGCTACCTCATTGGTGGCGAAGACGTCAAAGTCCAGAAGACCCAGAAGTGGGACGAGTGGGAGACGCTCAGCTCGTCCGATGAGGAAGACGACGGTCTGGACGATGAGCTAGAGCAGCAGCTGCTGGAGGTGCCGTTCCACCAGATCATCCGCGAGATGGTCACGACGGGCGACGCAGCCGGCCACGGCGTGGACGACCTGTTCCTGGAGATCAAGAGCTTCAAGTTTGCGCAGAACCGGTCGTTCGCCGATGTCATCGGCGCCATCCTGCCGGGTCTGCTGGACCTGATCCCGACCGCGGACCCGTCCGCCATGGCCATCCTGGGCCAAGTGCGCACTAAGTTCCAGAAGTGGACCGCGGTCATCAAGAAGTGTCTGGTCGAGCGCAGCGACCAGTTCGTGGTCGTGACGGAGCTCGAGAGCTACTGCCAGCTGGAGGCGCGCCACGCGCTGTGGGCGCCGCTCTTCCGGTACCTGCTGCAGATCGTGTACGACCTGGAGTGGGTGCAGGACGATGTTATCCTGTCCTGGTACGCCGACGCGCCGACGGAAAACTCGCTGGCGGCGTCGGCCAAGGAGTTCATCGAGTGGCTACAGGAGTCGGAGGACGAGGACGATGACGACGAGGACAGCGACGAGGACAGCGGTGACGACAGCGACTGAGCGTATCCATCTGCAATGGCAATGGCCTTGCCGTTGCAAGAGACGCGGGGCCGACAGACCAGTGTGGATGATGGCCGTTGGCCACGATCCGTCCAGCCAAAGGCGCCCATCTTGTATCAGGTCTGGTGCGTATCTCTTGCAGCCTGATTACGCAAGGGTCGTATACAGTAGGATCGAAAAGGGTTATTTTCAGCCAATCAAATCGTGTATTGTGTCCGATTGGGCTCTTTTATCTACCAATGACGCGCGTGCGTTTTGGATCCTTCCGAATTAACAGTCGGGCGCGAGAGGTCCCTTGGGCCTCAGAAGAACATAAGAGGGCGCAACCGAGGAGCTCCGGACGTGGGACTCCCGCCGCATTGCACGCTCTCGCTCTCCGTCGGCAGGCCGCAGCTGCGCTCGACAGCTCTATAGCTTAACGGGCGACGTGTCTATCCATCGGCTGTCTGCGCCTCCGTACGTACCAGTGACTCCATCCTCCACAGAGAGAGAGAGAGAGACCGAACGCAACGCACCGCAGTAGGACGAAGGACGACGACAACAAAAGATGTACTGGTCGGCCGCGCTGTCGCTCAAGACGTCGCGGGAGAAGCAGTACCGACCCAACTACGGCTCCTTCGGCACAGGCATCCGCATCCCGGAGAGCATCCCAGAGCACCAATGCCTCTCGCACTTTGCGTCCCCGAGACTGCAGTACCACGAGGAACTCAAGCTCGCCGAGTACCACGACCGCATGCCGCCACCACACGAAGAAGAAGACAAGGACCAAGCCCAGCTCCAGGCCGCGTCCCCGGCCGCTACCATCTCCACTACGTTCGAGATGCTGCTGGCTAGCACGCACCACGACAAGCTTTCGGAGACCACAACGCTGATCGCCGCGCGCGCGGCCAGCAGCGACGAGGACGATCACCAGGGCAACTACTGGATGCAGGAGCGCGAGCGTCTGCGGGCAGCACGCTCGCGGAAAACAGGTCGATCGCAGACCTGTCGGCCCATGGCGTCCATGTCCTCCTGGAAGACCGCCGCCGTGATGTTCTCAGTGCCGCTGCTGCTCGTGGTCGCCTTCGTGCTCGTGGTGCTGCTCTCGGGCAATGGTGACGCCATGGCCGAGGTGTTCCAGGCCGCCGTGGCCCATCTACAGAGCGGCGGCGAGTCGAGACGCTTGCGTGGCGCATGACCGACCATGGCGCTATCTATCCACCCATACATCATCAGTTTTAGCTCCAGCTGCCCAGGCGCACGGACAGCTCCGTGGGTCGCCTGGCGCCGGAACTCCCTTGGCCATTTTCCTCCCGTTGACGCTGCTAACTACATTATGAAATCCATTGTTTTATTAGCCCCCACGCTCTGGTCTTGTGGTTCCATTACGTGGTGAAGAAGAGCTGCAGCAGGCCCTTAAGGTACGCCACGATCTCGCCGGCGCCCAGCTTGGACTCGCCGTAGATGCGGTCCACGAACGTGATGGGCACCTCGGCGATGCTGTACTCGTTCTGACGCGCGCGCACGAGGATCTCCATCTGGAAGACGTAGCCCAGGCCCTGGATGGACTGCATGATGGTCTCGATCACCTCGCGCTTGTACAGCCGGAAGCTGCCCGTGAGGTCCGACACGGACGGGTTCAGCAGCACGGTCGCCAGGTAGTTTGCCACGCGGCTCGTGAGCTTGCGGCGCAGGTCCCAGCCGTAGACCTAGCAGCAGTGCGTTCATTAGCCGATGCCATTTCGACGCAAGAGAGAGGGACGTACGCCGCCGTCGCCCATGTAGCGCGTGCCCGTGACGATGTCGTAGTTGCCGCTGGCCTGCTTCCTACACGAGAGACACGGACGGACGTGAGTGGTTGGCTGGCTGGCTGCATTGGGACAGCGCACGCACTGGATGAACTCGGGGATGAACTTGGGGTGGTGAGACAGATCGGCGTCCATGAGGAACACAAAGTCGCCTGTCGCCAGCTTGAGCCCGTCGCGGTAGGCTGAGCCGAGGCCGAGCTTGCCCTTGCGCGGCAGGATCACGATGTGGTCCTTGCCGTAGATCTTCTGCAGGTCCAGCGCCACCTGCAGCGTGCCGTCGGGGCTGTTGTCCTCCACGATCACGATCTCGTACTCCAGGTTGCTACGTGGCAGGCCGCAGACAGAGCAAGCAGACGTCAGCAGCAGCGGACACGTAAAGGGAACAGGCAGGCGGCACGCACTTCTCTCGGAAGGTCTTCTCCAGCAGCCAGATCATCAGCGGCAGATTCTCCCGCTCGTTGTACGTGGGCAGCAGCACCGAGTACTTGGCCATGATGCTCAGCTCCGTGTTCCTATTCTAGACGCTGAATGGGGCCGGACGGGGATTTGTGGTGTGCGCCACACGAATGAGGTCAGTCCGTCATTGCTTGGGCTGAACAGTGACAGTGGGTCTGGGTAAAGGACCGAGGAGCTTCTGCTTGGGACAAAGACGCAGGGACATGGCGTGCGCTTCTGATGATGCCACTCATGAAGCCATAAGAGGCGTGTCCATGGCTCCCGTGTCCACGGACTCACGTGTCCATTCTCCATGCGGCCAATGGAACGCGTACCGTAACTAGTGCGTTAAATACGGGATCCATTCCGTATCTTTTCCATTTGAAGCCAGAATGGAGCGCAAGATGCGCCCAGAGGTCGCAGAGGCCAGGCGAGTGCTCTGTTGCATGCAATAGGATTGCTCGACCTCTGACCCTGCTGCTGCATTGAACAGACGCAATGGCTCGGTCGTGAGGTTCCGCACGTCACTGCGCAACACTGTGCTGGACGTTCTGTCCCAGCAGCGCCAGGCGAACGGCGCGCTTTGGCTCGAGACTGACAGCGAGTACGACTGGGACCTGCACTGGGCCGACGTCGGCTGGGTCCGGGACCATTTGGATGCGTTCACGCCATTGCAGGACCATCAGGTGCGACAGCATGCGCTCCGTTCTATTAGCCACAGATTGACTGCTTTGTCCCTATTAGCGCATCAACCACTTCCAGAACCATTACGAGCTCACACGCAAGGATTTGCTCGTCAAGAACCTCAAGCGCATGAAGAAGCAGCTGCAACGAAGGTCTCTCCACCGACCTGCATTCATCTGATCGCTTGCTGGTCTAATTGCACTTCTTCTCTCAGTGGCGATCCGGCGGCGCGCCAAGAGGCCGAGCAGTACGACTTCTGGGCCGCGACCTTCGTGCTCCCGGCCGAGTACGGCATGTTCCTGGAAGAGTTCAAAAAGCACCCGGGCGCGCGCTGGATCATGAAGCCCATTGGCAAAGCCCAGGGCCGCGGCATCTTCCTCTTCGAGAAGCTCAGCGAGATCAGCGACTGGAAGCGCGACCACACATGGAAGAGCGAGGGCGGCGTGCAGGCCAAGACAGCCGACACGTATATCGTGCAGAAGTACATCGCGCACCCGTACACCATCGGGGGCAAGAAGTTCGATCTGCGGCTCTATGCGCTGGTCACGAGCTTCTCACCGCTCGTGTTCTGGATCTACCGCGCGGGCTTTGGGCGGTTTTCCAACGCGCGCTACTCGCACGACAAGGGCGAGATGGACAACCTGTGTGCGTCTTTGCTGGTCGCTGTAGACGTATCTGGTTCTGCTGCTAATGCTACTTGGCTGCTGTGAAGATAGACATGCATCTGACCAATGCGTCCGTGCAGAAGACGGCCGAGGACTTTGACGAGACCGTGGGCTGCAAATGGGCGCTGCACAGCCTCAAGATGTTCCTCATCGGCAAGCACGGCTCCGACGTCGTGGACGCGCTCTTCTTCGAGATCCAGCAGCTCATCACGCGCTCGTTGCTGGCAGTGCAGCAGGTCGTGATCCAGGACAAGCACTGCTTCGAGCTCTACGGCTACGACGTGCTCATCGATGCGGATCTCAAGCCCTGGCTGCTCGAAGTGAATGCGTCGCCGTCGCTCACCGCCGACACGCAGGAGGACTACGCGCTCAAGACCACTCTCGTGCAGCACACGCTGGACGTGGTCGACCTCGAGCGCAAGCGCAGTGACCGCGCGCGTCATGTCGGCGGTTTTGATCTCATCTGGAGCAATGGCGCCGTGCCGTCGGCTTGTCCGCCAGGCTACAGCTCGTACCTCGGCTGCCACGTGCAGATGATCGACCAAAGTCACGAGAAGCAGGAATAGACAGAACGATGGATGATGATGCATGGGAACGCCTGGTTCTATTCAGTTGGGGTGAGTGAGAAGCCAAGCACGCTCCCTTGATGCTACAGGTCGTAGCGAGTAGACGCCGCCGCCCGTGGATGAGCACGCTCGCCTCTATCGAGTGCTCCATGGATCAGCCGGTCTCTCTGTCTCTGTCGACGGACTCGAGTCTCTTTCTTTCCTGTTTCTACATGGTGAGGACAGAGCTTAGTCCGAGTCTTCGTCGTGGTTGAGCGAGGCCCAGACGTTCTTGGTCTCCACACCCTTGGACGTGGGAGCCTTCATGGTGTTCAGCTGCGCCCGCGAGGCATCCACGCCCAGCGTCGGGAAGGCGCGCTCGCTGTCGAGATTGATCCGACGAGCCGTGCGGTTGCGCTCTTCCTGCTCGGCCCAGGTCTTGGCCACTCCTTCCTGTTGACAGTAGTAACGGATTAAAAGTGAGCTCCTCGGTGGCTACGACCACAACCCAACAACCAGCGCACGCACCGGTCCACCCATGTTCTTGTACTTCTTGGGCTGTTTGGCCCACTGGAAGGCCGCCTTCTCGTCCGCGTCCTTGTCGCTCAGCTTAAGCTCCGAGAGCGTCTTCGTGGGCGCCGCAGAGGACGTGGGCTGAGGGGACGACGTGGCCGCCTTGGCAGCGACATTGGCAGCGGCAGCGGCGGTCGCTGTGGTCTTCTTGGCAGCAGCCGAGGCTTCCGCGCGCGCCGTCTCCTTGGCGATGACGTTGGCGTTGACGGTCGTGCTCTTGGCGCCCTTCTTCTTCTTCTTCCCGAAGAGCGAGCTCAGCTTGGCATCCGCTCCGTCCGTTGCCATCCTTCTACTGCCGCTTTGCGTGCGCTCTGCGATCCACGCGGTCCGGTCCCAAACCGCCGGACCGGTCTCCCAGAGATCAGGACCGGAAAACGACAATCGTATACCGGTTTTTCTAATCAAACGGACTGTATACCGGTATTGCGTCGTCCATGACCAGGCTATGCGCCGATCCTTGAGGAGAGTCTCAGGGTCCTGTATTCGAGTGCCATCGCTTCTCGGAACGTCGTTGCGCTTTTAGTTCTCAAGTCGCGCCCAAGAGCCACAAGAACGTTTCCTCAAGCCCCATGGTCATACCCCAGTCCACCGCCAACGCCAAGACCTGTCTCCACTGCGGAGCACAGGGAGTCAAGAACCGGTGCGGCGGCTGCCGCCAGGTCTACTTCTGCGACCGCGAATGCCAGCGCCAGTGCTGGACGGCCCACCGACCGCTCTGTGGCTCGGCTGCAACGCCAAGCAGCACGCCTGAGGCGTCGGCGGGTGCCGAGATGGCTTCAGTTGCAGAGAAGCAGGATGCAGCGTCAGTCATTGCGGAGGCTTCGAAGCAACAAGAGCTGCCCATCAAGGAGGAGGAGCCTTCTGCGCAAGAGGAGCAGCAAGAAGCGGCTGTCGCTGGATCGCGTGTTCTAGAACCCGAGGCAGCGCCTTCGTCGTCGGACAAGCCCAAGTCCAAGAAGAAGCACAAGAAGAAGCACCAGAAGAAGCGCAGCAACAGTCTGCATGAGAAGCCCAGCGCTCCGCTGCCGCGCACCATGTCGGCCAAGAATCGCTCCATCTCGCTTTCAGTGCGGCGCCACGTCATGTGGGGCGACGTTGAAGCTCGCGAGTTCGCGCGCTTCCCTGGCGGCGGCGGTGCCGTTCCTTACGATGGCACATGGGCGCTCGGGCTGGGCGCGGCCGTGGGCGACGTGACGCTGGGCACCGTGCTGGAAGTCGAAGAGCGCCGCGAGGCCGAGCTCAAGGATCGCGCGAGCCATATGCCCAAGGCAAAGCGGCGGCACGTGCGCGAGGGTGAGACACGGCAGTTCGACTACCAGCGAGGCATCGACAACCCGCTCTTTGCCCGCCTCAGCGAGCGCGAGCGGAAGGTCAAGCTGATCGAGGACGCCGAGGAGATAGCGTCCGCTGCCAAGGAGCAGCCGCGCACGCGACGGAAATCCATCGAGAAGCACCACCGCGAGGACCCGGCGGACGACCAGGAGCCCGAGACGCCGGACTTCGCGTGCGTCTCGAGTGAGCAGCTGGAGGAGTTCGCCCGGATCCGCGACTCGCGCGATGCCGCGTGCGGCTGCTCGTGCGGCGACCTGGTCAAAAAGGTGACCAAGATGAACCTGAAGAAGCTGCACGGCTTCGTGGCGGCGCGCGGCGTGGAGGTGAGCGTGCACACCAAGCCGGAGCTGCTGGCGCTGGCCAAGCGCATCGCCGCCCAGGAGAAGAACTGCGCCAACTCGCGCGAGTGCGAGTGCGCCATGAACGGCGTGGGCTGCCACGCCAACGTCTGCGACGGGTGCGCTGGCGACTGCCACAACCCGTTCCAGTCGTACAGCTACGAGAAGGACTTCGTGCGGCAGTATCGCAAACAGCAGCTGGCCAAGTGGCAGACGCAGCAGCAATCCATCAGCGTCGTGTAGTAATCAAATGTCTCAACGAGGAGCTCTGTACCAAAATGCTCAATAAACAACGCGTGCTCTTCTTGTTAAGCGCACTCCTACTCGCAAGACTGGCGCTGGACTGTCTGGGCATGCTTCCTTCGCACGCAGTGTCTCTCGCTCTCTCTCCATGCATCTCTGTTGTCTCCGCTCTATCGTCGGCGAGAGAAGAAGCCACCGCCGCTGGACGGGGCCGACTTGGGCTTGGACGTCGGCGCTGTCTTGACGCGACGCTTGTACACGGCGATCTGGTCGTCCACGCGGATGCCCCACTGCAGGTGCTCGGCTGAGACCGCGGCCGCCAGGAACACGTTGAGCTTCTCGGCACGCTCCGACATGGTCTGCAGCGAGTAGTTGCCCACGATCTGGCGACGCGGCAGGTCCGGGATGTCCTTTCGCTTGATGCCGGCCTCCTTGTGCAGACGATCGCACAGCGATCTGCATACAAAGACACGGAGCACGATGAGCCTCTCAAGGCCAGGCCAGCCAGCCAGACAATGCAGACGTACCGGAAAGTGCTGAAGCGCTTCCAGCAGTAGACCGTGCCGTAGTTGGTCGTGCGCACTTCCAGCTTGTACTGGATGAACTTCTTGCCCGTGCGGTTCACGACGCGGTGGTCCACGATGCGCGCCGACACCAGCGCGATCTCGTCCGGAACTACACGCAACAGCAACAGTCAGTCTCTCCATATCCAACACACTCAACACGCAGGCGACGTACTCGGTAGCGAGGCGTTCTCGACGATGGCGCGCTCCTCCTGCTCCTCGATGTGCACCACGACGTCCGGAATCTGCACGAACGCCAGGAACTGCTCGCCCTCGGGCGCGCTCACCTCCGTGTTCACGGCGTAGCAGCCCACATGCGGGTCCAGGCCCACGATCTCGCCTGTGCCGAAGGGCGTGTCCACCTTGGTGCGCGGCGACAGGATGCGGTCGTCATCCAGGTTCACATCGCCGCTGCGGACGGTGATGGTGGCGCCGCCCATGGCGGCCTCCAGACGCACGTTATAGCTGTCGTCCTCCTTGTTGTAGTTGACCACGCGACCGGGGCCATGGCGGCGCACGACCACAGGCACGTCCTTGGACAGCGACTGCTCGTACTTCTCATTCTGTTGGGCCAGCGCTCGGGCCTGGCGCTCTTGCTCAGCCTCCATGGCGGCACGCTGCGCGATGGCCAAAGCCCGTTCCGTCTCCTCTCGCTCGGCACGTTCGCGGGCTTCCGCCTCAGCGCGCCGACGAGCAGCCTTCTCTGCGCGACGCTGGGCTTCCAGCGCGGCCTCGGCCTCCATGCGCTCGAACTCCAACGCAGCCTCCTCCTCTTCCTCGCGGCGACGCTGGGCCGCAGCAGCAAGCATGGCCTCTTCTTCCGCGAGACGCTGCTGCTCCAGGAGCTCCTGCTCCTCCTGCTCGGCACGAAGACGGGCCTCCTCCTCGAGACGAAGGCGCTCGGCTTCGGCGGCCGCGGCAGCTGCAGCAGCCAGGGCGGCTTCCTCCTCGCGACGGCGTTGCTCCTCCAACAGCTCTTGCTCCTCACGGATGCGACGCTCTTCGGCTTCCAGAGCGGCCAGCTCAGCCTGGCGAGCGCGCTCTTCCTCATCGCGGAGCGCTTGCTCTGCGAGGCGCTTGCGCTCCTCCTCTTCCGCTAAGGCAGCGGCCTCCGCAGCGGCAGCAGCAGCAGCAGCGTTGCGCTCTTCTGTTTCACGCTGGCGACGTTCGGCCTCACTGGCGAGACGGCGACGCAGCTCGTTCTCTTCCGCTGCCTCGCGCTCCATCTGCTCGCGACGCAGGCGACGACTCTCCTCCACGCGCGCGTCGTACTCGGCCGCATTGAGCGCATGCTCCTTACGATCCGCCTCCGACATCTCAGCGAGCTTGTCCCGCTCGCGACGCTCAGCATCGGCACGCGCCAGCTCGGCCACGTACTCTGCGCCATACTAATCAGACAGACAAGGACACGCATCAGTGTCATTCGCCCACCCTCCGCCTCCCTCGCTCTATTATGCACACGCACCTTCTTCTTGAGTTGGCGCACGGCGAAGGCCCGACCTAGCGACTGGATCTTGGTGGCGTTCTTGTGCACGTACTCCATGGTCTTGGGCCGGTGCAGGTACCAGAACTTGACGGCCGCCTTGGACGACATGATGGTCTCGAGATCCAGTGGCCGCAGCTTGGTCTCGTCGGACTGCACGCTTCGGTGCGTGGCCGCATCTCGGTGCAGCGCCTCGTGGTCCGTGAGCACCGTGGACTCGCGGCCGTTCTGCGGCTTCCAGTAGGACGAGTACATGGGGGCTTCCTTCTCTGTGGGCTGATGCGGGGGCCGCGTCTCCGCTACTGACGGTACTCTCTTTGAGTCACAAGGGGCTCGGGTCCATCTGCCCCCAATCCGACAACACTGCCGGCTGAAAAAAACCTCAGTCCCCCCTATGCCGGGTCTGTGTGGGTTCGGACCCAACAGAATCCAACAACACCTGGATTTTGTAAGTGGACGGGTTTCCAGGTCCGTCCACCAGACCCATGGGTCGCTTGCATTCCCCCTTTACGCGCGTTCTGACTCGTTTCTGCACCTTTTCGGTCTGAATGGTGGTACAAAAAGGGTACAGTTCGTGGCATTGCGGCACAGTGGTACGAAAGTGGTACAATGGCGTGTGCTCGCTTGTCAGGTTGTCTGATCTTCCGGAATGCGATCCGGTCTCCTGCAGGAGGAAGAGTGGCAGGCGCACTGGATCCGCCCCATTGACCACCCGCAGGCCTGCGGCAGTAGATCGTGACCCGCGTGGCATCGACGTGTGCACGCGCGGCAAAGAGGGCCCGCGTCGCACGTGCTGCACCGCAGCAGCAGCCCAAAGCTGCCGTTGATCGTGCGCGTCTGCGACTTGGTGCAATCGCATGGCGCCTCTACGAAGAGTCAATCATCGAAGCGTAAGAGCTCAAAGGAGCCGCAGTAATGGCAGCAAGAAGACGTACGGACCTGGATGCAGGCCTTCTCTCGGGTGCAGAAACGCAGCCACCGCTCCGCCGTCGGCCAGCGGCATCTTGCGCCATAGGTCCATGGAGCGGTCTAAGCAGCAGGCAAGCGGGTCACGTCTGCAGCTCAGGGACAGCGACATTTGAATGCAAGCCTGTGATACCTTTGCGGAAGAGACCGAGTGTGTGGTGAACGCCAGTGGACAACTGCGTCGTGAATTGTGACGCAAACGCGTCGACTGGCCAAGGCACGAACGTCGTGCTCCGCTTCTCGTAACTGCGCGCTGTCTTCCCGTACATGCCGTGACCCCAGGCCCAGATCATGCCGTCCTCTGGGTGGAATTGCACATGTCAAGGTGACTGCAGAGGTGAAGATTTGCCAGCTGAACGTACCTGTGAGCGCAGTCGAGTAGCGAGCACCAGCACCGATGCTCACGACCCGGCGGTGCATGAGCTCATCCACGAGCCAGGGCATATCGAGATGGTCTTCATGCGAGCCCACGCCCAACTGCCCGAAGCGATTCCCACCGAACGCGTACAGGTAGGTCGCCGATCCAACGCTGCAGAGGACGAGCGAGTGGTCTGTCCCTGCCGCTGTCTGGCTCGGCTGCAGGCCGCGGAAGAACAGGTTCTCGCGAGGCTCCAGCTCTGGCTGCGACCCACCAAGCCCCAGGCATCCATTCAAGCTTCTGCCCCAGCCCAAGACCACGTGGTACGTGCTCTGAGGCTGCTCCCGTCGCTCGCAAAAGATCCCGAGCGCATGTGAATGCCCAGCAGAGACCGACATCGCCACGTAACTGGTAAGCGCCTCAATGCGCGAAGGCTCCGAGCGGGTAACCGTGTCTCCAAGGCCCAGCTGCCCCTCAGTGTTGCGACCCCAGGAGAAGACGTGAGCGGACTCCGAAAGCGCGAGCACGAAATGGTTGCCCACTGCGAGCTTAATGATGCGCCTCTGGGGGCCGAACATCAGGACTCGCTTAGGTCTCCGCTGGACGAAGACCGGTCGCGGCTGCTTCTCTGCTGACTCCTCTTCATCTGTGGCGTCTTCCTCTTCTCCAGCGCTGTAGTGCGGCTGGTTCTCCCCCCAGTCTTCAAGCTCGTCAGCTGCTTCTTCCTCGTTGGTGACTTCGTAGCCGAGTTGGCCACAGACCTGGGAGCCCCACGAGTAGACGCTGCCTTCAACTACACACCAGACGCGAATGAGCAGCAATGGAGATACACAGGACTCAGAGATCTCCGCTCACCGTCAAGAGCGTAGCCAACTTGGTGTCCGGCTGCAATGGCCACCACTCGGCTCGGAGGGGACTCCTCGCTCGACCATTGGACCGGCCTAGGCTTCCACATGCCGGCTCCGTCTTGCAGGCCGAACAGTCTGCCGCTCTGCCACACTTCGTGACGATCCGCTGATAGCATCACCAGCGCATTGTGAGGCTCCATCCATTCAATTAGGATCAGTAGGACGCGTTCGTACACGTGAGAAAGAGACTGAGGCGGTTGCCAGCCGAGACACTACCCACGCAGTCGCGCCTGAAGAAAGCCACAGACTTGGGCTCAGCTATACGTTGCGTGTTGTTGTGTGCCAGAGCTCCGTCCGTGCTGCCATAGCCCCAGGCGAAAGCACGCGATTCCAGAGCCGAGCGAGTCGCTGACCGATGCAGCGTCGCGGCAAGTCTCGAGCACTCGCTAATATTTCGGCCCAGGAACCCCGGCGCAGCATCCGTACTGTGAACTGGGAAGACCCCGGAGGCTGACTCTGTCTGTAAATGCGCTCGTCTCTCGTGGAACTTGAGCTGGAGCCATGTGGGCGGCCTCTTTGGTGATTCCATTGTCGCGTCTCTTGAAATTCTCAGGATCTCGTCCAACTACCAACCCAAAATCAATTACCCCCAATAAATTATATTTTTTGGCTAGTTTCGATGGTGAATGTTGTTCGAATGTCGCATGATGTTCATTGAACGTTATTTTAAGGCTAATACTTTGCTTGATCTTCCTTCAGATCCTGATAATTAACGAGTATCAGAGGTCGAGGAGAAGGGATCCTGACCCGATTCAGTAGAGCTAAACCTTAGGTGGTCAATTTTCGCGTATTTTACGAGTCAATACGAGATAAATAACCGTATTTTTAATTTAACCTGTCAACGGAAAACGCGCAGTCAATTTATCAAATATCAAAGGATATTGTGTTCGCACGCCTTCGATAGCATTGAAGCTGAAAATACGCACTGAAAAGGAAACACGCAAAAGGAC